>PVIC010026723.1:0-24341 GCA_004025085.1 Thryonomys swinderianus
TTTGTAGTTCAGGCTGGCCCTGAGCTCTCTATGGTGCCCAGGCAAGCCACCGCGAACTCCGCAATCCTCTTGTCTCTGCCTCCAGAGTGCTGGGATTACAGGCGTGAGCCGCCACCACATCCGGTGTTGTGGTATGCGGTGTTGATTGTTGGTGGGCGTGTCTCCACGCCCAGCATTATATGTAGTTACCGGGATCGAACTCAGGACCTTGCGCTTGTGAGGCAGGCGCCGGAACCACTGAGGTAACCCACCAGCCCCCATAAACAGCCTTTTTAAGAAAGATAAAAATATTGCGAGACCCTGTCTCAAAAAGCAAAAAAAAAAAAAAAGATAAAAATATATGGGGCCAGAGATTTAGCTCAGTGACACTGTGTCTGCCTCACAAGTACAAAGTCCTGAGTTCGATCCCTGTTACCAAAACAGAAGAGAATATAAAATATAAGTTAAACTGGCTGCAGCAGTGCCTGCCTATAATCTCTGCTACGTAGGCCAAGACAGGAGGATCACAAGTTTAAGGCTAACCTGCGCAATCTAATGAGAGACCCCGTTTCTAAATAAATAAAAAATACTCTCGCCGGGCATGGTGGCTCACGCCTGTAATCCCAGCACTCGGGAGGCAGAGACAGGAGGATTGCTGAGTTCGAGGCTTGCCTGGGCTACATAGTGAGCTCAGAGCCAGCCTGAACTACAAGTGAGACCCTGTCTCAAAAAAAAAAAAAAGTACTCAGGACATAGCACAGCACTTTTTGGGTTCAGTTCCCAGTACACGCCAAATAATTACATAAGGTGAGATGAAGCCCTTTACTTAGTACATGTGCTAAAGCATTTATTTTAATCCTTTTGTATATATTACTATGTAAAACATGCAAGTACAATAACCCATATTCACATTGACATGGATCTGCTCGAACAATAAAATGAAAACATGTTTATTCTAGGAAAGGCTTAAAAGAATATAGTGAAAATATTAGTATCAACTATTAATACTTATTAATAACATCAAAAATTATCGAAGTATTGCCTTTATTGCTCATGTGCTAGGAACCTCCAAATCTAGAAGAGGGCCTTGTGGGCAGTAAAAGGGGGAAGATGCCATAGGGAGAGTGTAGAACAGGGTGGTCATCTTCAAAGCTAACACAAAGTATTTGGCAGAGGTAAAGTAATAGTGGGAGAGGGGCCCGTGCCCAGAATATTCCATCTCAAGTAAGTGGCTGTATAGAAAGCTGATAATACAGGCATTTGGTAGACATGGTGTCTCATTCCACTGGCTCTGTAAAATGGAATCACAGAGTCAGAGGAGCCTTAAAGATCATATCACAATTTTCATTACTTCATTGAGAAACCTGATGTGCAGATAAACTGTTACTAAAGATAACTCAGATAAGTGGGAGTAGAACTCAGGTTTTCTGACTCTGGTCCAATGTTCAATATTTTGGAAGGTTTAGATTTTTTTTAATTGTGGTAAAATACACATACAAACTTTTAACATCTTAGGGCTGGAGTTAAAACTCAGTGGTAGAGCACTTGCCTAGTACAGGGCTCTGGACTCCATCCCCAGCAACACAAGAAAATATTTTGCCATTGTTAAGTATACAGTTCAGTAATGTTAGGTACATTCACACTGTTGTATGACCAACCCTTGAACTTTTATTTTGGCTTGGTGCTGAGGATTGAACACAGTGCCGCTAATCAACATCGCCAGCCCAAGTCTATAGCTTTTATTATGCCCAAAAGGTTGCTTATTATTTTAATATGTTTTTTGTGATACATAATAGTTATATTCACTTTGGAGAATTAGTACATACAGATGTCATTTTTATTACTTGTATATATCCCCTCCTTACCCTTTTCTTATCGTTTCTCTGATCTCCTTACCTGCTTCCAGCAAGTACCTCTGTCTCCTACCACCTCTCTTGTTTAACTCTTTGAGTTTCTCACATAAGAGAAACCATGCAATGTTTAACTACCTGTGTGTGACTTATTTCTCTTAATATTATAGTTTGCAGGTTGACCCATTTTCCTGCAGGTAACATTATTTCATTCTTCTTATGACCAAATACTATTCTATCATGTGTATATACTGCACTTTATCCATTCATATGCTAATGGGCATCTAGGCTGTTTGTAGAACTTGATTGTTGTGAATTGCAGTGCTATCAACATAGGTTATGCATGTGTCACTGTAGTATACTGTTTTTAACTCTTGGGAGTATACCCAGGGGAGGAATAACTGGGTCATGTGGAGTTTCTGTTGTTAGTTTTGAGTAATCTCCATACTGATTTTCATAGCCCCAGAAGGTTGCTGTTTTGAGAAGAAAAGAATTATATAATCCTCTCTTCCATTCTCTATCCAGAGAAATGTCTCTGAACCACAAGTGTGATCATGTCTGTCCAATTCCCAGGGTCCTTAGGATCAAGGCCATACTTCTTTACATGGTTTGTCGAATCTTCCATGATCAGGCACTTGCTATCTTTAAAAAAAAATTTTGAAATTCACTTTATTGGTACATTTTATATATACATTATGATCACATTCAACATTGAGGGTTTGTACCAGTACATGACACATATTGATTCTCACTGCTGTCCTTTTGTAACCTCATTTTCCCCTCAAGTTCAGTGGCCAGACTTTACCTGTACACTTACACCATGTTCTGTCTTTCTCCCTTGGAGTTTGCGTCAGCCATTTCTTTTGCCCAGAAATCTCTTCTCCCACTATTTCTGGCCTCCAGCACCTTCTTTTTATCTTTGTTAATTCTCATTCATCCCTTAGAGCCAGCTTAGACCTTTTTTTAGGCTTGCGTGCATGCATGTACACACACACAATCACCTACACCCTTCCTCTGCCCTTCATAGCATATTTTAATTGCTTTTGTCATCATAGCATATTATAATTTCCTGTTTACATGTGTCCCTAATTTGTCTAGGAACTCTCGTTTTTGGTCTAGGAACTATTGGAGGCCTGAGGTCTATATTTGTCAGTTGTATCCCTAGTGCCTAGAACCCAGTTAAAGTGTTTAGTATTTGTTGAATATAATTAAGCTATTGTTTCCCAAACATATTTTCAGAATAGTGTTCCTAAGGATGTTAAAAAGAGATGCCATGAGCCGGGTGCGGTGGCGCACACCTGTAATCCCAGCACTCGGGAGGCAGAGACAGGAGGATTGCTGAGTTCGAGGCTCTCCTGGGCTACATAGTGAGCTCAGCGCCAGCCTGAACTACAAAGCGAGACCCTGTCTCAAAAAAAAAAAAAAAAAAAAAAAAAAGAGATGCCATGAAAAGGCAGCTCCATAGTAATAGGGAAATGCACCTATATTTCCAAGGCGAGCCATACCCTGCACTGTACTACACTGTACTTAATGGCAGTGGTTCCCACATGCCAATGTGCTTAACCCTAGAAGTTTTAAATTTGGTGGATAGGGGCCCAGAAATCTGTTTAAAACAGTCTCAGGGCTGGGCATGGTGACATATACCTGTAATCCCAGCACTCCATGGCTAAGCCAGGAGGATCATTGTGAGTTGAAGGCTAACCTAGTGGGTACATAGTGAGGTACATAGTGAGATCAAGGTCAGCCTGAGCTGCATAGCAAGACTCTGTCTCAGAAAAAAATGCTTTGTGGCTGGAAATGTGGTTCAGTAGTAGAACCCCTACCTATCATGTGTGAGGTCCTGCACCACCACCACCACCAAAAAAAAAAACACTAATTCTTATTTTAGGCCAGACTTGGAAACCATTAATATACAGTGGTTTACAAAGATAGTTAAAATATGTGATGCATTTGGCATAGTGCTAGCACATAGTATTTATGCTCTATTATTGTTAACTGCTGCTTCTGTTACACACACACACACACACATGTTTAATAAACACATTTGTATGGCCTATTTTTTAACATTTCACAAAACCTGCTTTGGGAAAGGCTAAATTAAGCCTGTGGTACAATGTTACCTATCTGTTGATGATACTCAGACCTATTATTGCTTAATAGGGACTTATGGCCTCAAAATTTGACTCTCCATGTGCTTACTAGATGTTTTTGGGGCATGCCCAGAATACTTCTAAAAATACCTGAAAAAAATCCCAACCCTGTACCTCCGCCTGTATTTCCGGTTGTCTTCATTGTCTTGTCAGCCAACTAGCCCTCTGAGAGTCAACTTTAGTTCCTCTTTCTTCCTCAGCCCTCAAATCCAAACGCCAAATTCTGCTTGTCTCACTGGAGAAGGGGCCCTTAAATCCATCGCTTTCTAGCACCCTTCCCGGATGTTTCTTTTACCTAACCCTTGCTTTTCTGCTGGCAGATTGCGCCGTGCTTCAGTGGCACTTCACAGTGTTCCCCCATGTTTTCCCCAGCTCTCCTGTTCATCTTGTCCCAGAGCACTTTGTATGCAGCTTTACTCTAGCGCTCGTCACTCTGTACCTCTGCGGCCTGCGCTCACATCCTCTCCCCCTGGTTATTCAAGAACGCGTTATTCCATGTGTGAGTTGTCCTCATAGCTCTCAGCACTTGAGTGGCTGGTGTACGGTAGGGGTTCAGTAAATGTTTCAGATAATTGAAACAACTAAGAACATCGAAACCTAGTATATTTTCTTTTCTCTTTCCACAGAGATTAGTACTGAGGAGCAGCTAAGGCGCCTACAAGAGGAGAAGCTTTGCAAAATCTGTATGGACAGGAATATTTCTGTAGTTTTTATTCCTTGTGGACATCTGGTCAGTTGTAAACAGTGTGCTGAAGCAGTTGACAAGTGTCCCATGTGCTACACAATCATTACTTTCAAGCAAAAAATTTTTATGTCTTAATCTCACTCCATAGTAAACACGTTATATTCTCCTTATCCTGATTGAATGTGTAATGTAAAGGAACTGTAAGTAATCAGCATTAAATTCTATTAGCATTTGCTACCAAGTAGAAAAAACTGTAAACAGCAGTGTCTTAATTGGCAATCTAAGCCTTGAATTTCTGTATCTTTCAAGTTATTAACTGCTATCATTTATCCGATTTCTTCATTGTTATTCAATTGAAACTAGACTAAAAAGGATCATACTGTAACTGCGCAGACTGTGTATTTGTAGTATGCTGACTTAGTTTCTAAAGTGTAAATGAATTAATCATCTGAATGTTTTACTCTTTTCAGATAGGCTTAACAAATGGAACATTCTGTATAAACCTAGAGATTATAGTTAAATCTCTCCAGTCACATAATTTATTTTGTGTGAAAAAGGAATGAACCGCTCCACACTGGTGGAAAGGATGGGATTGTTTTTAGATATTTGTCTTTGTGTCTTAGGATTCTGTCCATTTTCTTTTAAAATTACAAACATATGTGTGAATGAGTTTAAAAAGTGATTTTGCTATTTCTAAAATGGCATTTAATGATAGAGCCAACATATACTGACTTTATATTAAATAAAAAATGCAAGTGGCAAAACACTTTGTATAATACAAGGCAAATCAAGGTGTGTGTATTTTGTATCTATAATAGAGTGAAAGATTTGGAAAAATATATGAACCAAATTGTTAAATGTGTTTGTTGAGGGGTTGAGATTTGGTCCTAGAAGGGTTTCAGAGGCCCTTCACTAATTTTTTTTCATTTTGTTCTGTTTGAAATTTTTATAAGTATATATTACTTTTATAATCAGAATTTTTTTAGAAAGTATTTTACTGATTTAAGGGCTTAGGCATGTTCACACACCTGCAAAACTACTTACTGCTCAGCTTTAGTTTTTCTAATCCAAGAAGGCGGGACAATTAACCTTTTTGGTGCCAATATAAAATTTAAATGTTTGTATGTTTTACTTTCTTTGTGGATGAAAAATATTTCTGAGTGGTAGTTTTCTGACAGGTAGACCATGTCTTGTTTCAAAATAAATATTTCTGATTTTGTAAAATGAAATATAAAATATGTCTCAGATCTTCCAATTAATTAGTAAGGATTCATCCTTAATCCTTGCTAGTTTAAGCCTGCCTCAGTCACTTTACTAAAAGATCTTTATTAACCCAGTATTTTAAACATCCTTCAGCTTATGTAGGTGAAAGTAGCAGCATGTTTGTGCCCTGCTTGTAGTTATAGTGACGGCTTTCCGTGTCAAGACTCTCATGGCATCTTGTATCTTAGAGTCTCATGTGAGTTTTACTGTTAGGGGTTAACATGTATACTGGACAAAATGTTAAGTCTTCTACCTGCATTTTTTATTGTTATTTTCTTGACTAGTAATAGTAGTAGGTACCTTTTAAAATGCTCTCTCAAGATGCTTAAAACCTCTAGGAAATGATAAAATAGTAACAGAAAAATACTTCTTTTAAATATTTTTTAAGAACTTGAATACACATTGGTATGAAAGTTTAATAATGCTTCATAGAATATCTGGAATTAGCATTCTCATAATAGACCTATTTAACAGCAAATAGGCCGTTTTGCTGCAGAGAACTATTTAAGAGTGAAACTGTTAAAATTATATTTTGTTCCATTTTCTAAGTGAAAGACTATTGTTAATGTTCTCCTAACCTCTGTTAACTCATGTTAAGTGACACTTGTATACAACATTGCAAATTTAAATGAGATATGTAAAAGTTAAGTAATGACTGCCCAACTTTGGTTGTAATATGTAAATTCTGAGTTTTTCTTTGTCCTGTGTTCCAGCTAGGTTTGCAGATATCTTCATTAAGTTGAATTTGTTCTGTGTAGGCAAAGCTTTCAATTTATATTTAAAGCATTCCATAAAGGGAGAAAAGTGCTAAGTGTTTAAAAAATATTTTCTCCAGGACACCTTAGATCCAAGTCAGGTAGGTAGTAGGACCTAGTTGTTAGCCAAGGATGAAACGGAATTGTTTCAGTATAAGGCTTTTACTGTTCTCACAACTCAGTTCATTAAAGCACTTCTTTTAAAACTTGTGTTTAGAGTCAAGCAAGACCTTTTCTCTTTCCATGAGTTGTGAAATTTAATCATGAAGCTGATGTGGCTAACAAGTTTATTTTAAGAATTGCTTCAAAATGCAGTTGCTTCAGCACTCCAACTTCTAATCAAAGTTTTTGGAGACCTACCAAAGTTTGCCTGGATTCACACTACAAAAAAGCACTGGATCCTTTCTATCTAATTGTACAAAAATTGATCACGTGCAAGGTCAAAAATATAATCAGATCCAAATGACTACACCCTCATGGCAGTAGTTCTCAGTAGCTACATGTATGTGTACATGTCTTTTCTGTGTAAAGTTCACTGTAGGACTTTGAATTCAGCATCTGCTCTACTACATTTTACTCATGTGAGGATTTAAGTTATTTTGTAATGAATAGTTATCTTTATATGCAATAATTTAGTGTTCGAATCAAAAACTTTGTCTTTTTTTTCTTGTGGTACCGGCAATCAAACTGGTGCCTTTGTGCTTCCAAGATAGGCGTGGTACCACTACAGCTCAATCTCCAGCCCAGTCTTCACTTTGGAGAAATTACTTTAGCAATTATAAAATAAATTCTAGTTTATTCATTAATGGACTTGTATTGCCTTTCCTGCTAGATTGGGTTTTTCCCCTTTCCTTTGTTTTATGGCTGAGGTGTGATGGGGTGAATGTAGCAGGTATATATAACATATTTTGGCCATGGGTATTATGACACTTTGTTGTGCTTTTTTGTTATATTTAAATTTGGGTCATTTTTCTGTTTTTATCTTAGTGCATAAACTTGTATTTTGAGCTCTGAATGAAGGCTACCATCTTAGTAATAGTTGTATATATTGTTTTCTTTAGACCCATATCATTGTTTTGTTACTATTACCCAGATGTTGATTGAGGAAAGAGGTGGAGGAAGTAGAAGAAATGGAAAAGTTTTGTGTCAGTGCCATTAGAGAACTCAGAATATGGGAAAGAATATTTGACAAATGCAGTTCTCTTTAGTCAAATCTGCTGTTTAAAAGAAGGTAACCATTTAATTCTTCACTTGTGAAGTGCAAATGATAACTATCTTCCAGGGTTATGAGAGTTCAAGGAGACCATATCTTTAAAGCACCTGCTCTATGTGTTAATTCCCATCCTAATACTCTTACCCTTCTGTGGGTTTGCCTTGATCTAGTATATTGAGATAAAACTTACTGTAGTAAGTAAACAAATAGGTTGAATCCTTAAATTTAAAATGTTTTCAAAAGTTATTCTTACCAAATTGTCTAGCTTTCCTAAAAAAAAAAAATGACAGCCACACCCTACTAGTTTTAATTTGACTTATGCTTTTAATACAATGTATGCTTCTGTTCAGCATAGTAGAATCATAGAGGGTCACAGCTGTAGGAATTTAGAGAGTATGTATTTCCTCTCCTTCATTTTACAGGTTAAGCCACTGAGGGTCAAGGGAGAGTTAATTTGTTCAAAGCTGTATAGCTAATTAGTGGCAGAACCCTGACTGGGACATAATTTGAAGGTGAAAAATTTTACCAATTTACGTACCTATCTTGGGAAGTCTCAAATGTTTAACTTTTTTTTCAAGTATTCTTTCCACTGTACCCTAACTTTCACTACATACTAAATGACACTTTATAATTGATACAATAGGACAATCTTAAATACATATATCTTCAAATTAACAACATTAATATTTGAGTTGTAGGATTCTATTTTGAACTCTAAAGTTGGCAGAGATGCATACCAATTTTTGACATTAACTACAAGATCATTGTGTATCATTTAATGTAACATTAAAGTTACTGTGTAAAAGCCGGTCGTGGTGGCACACGTCTGTAATCCCAGCACTCGGGAGGCTGAGGCAGGAGGATCAGTGGAAGTTCGAGGCCAGCCTGAGCTACAAAGTCAGTTCAGGGCAGCCTGTACTATAAGGCGAAACCCTGTCTCAAAAAATAAACAAAATTAAATAATAAAAATTATGGTGTAAGTATATTTTACCATTTTGTCTATATCTAGTAACAAATTTGCATTTTTATTTGCTGTAGCAGACTTCAATGTAATTTCTATTAGATTTTGTGTATTTCATTACTGTGACACAATTTAACTTGACAGAATGATTCTTATATTATTGTATTAGTGTTGTGAATAACTGTGTGAAATGTTTTGAGACAGAGTACTATATTTGTGAATATAATTTTATGGCTTTTATTTCATTTAGTAGAACCCTTTCTGTCAGTATGGGAAACTAAGAAAACTGATTTCTGCTGCATAATCTGGCATTTGTTGTAGATTAAAGCTTATTTTTCTGTGAATGAAACATATTCAATAAAGCACTATTCTTTAAAATTGTATTGCTTTGCGGTTGTTTCACTTTATTATTTTTTTAACTTGGTAGTACAGGAGATTGAACCCAGGACCTTCATACTCAGCTACATCCCCTGGTCTTTTTCATACTTTATTTTAGACAAGTTCTCGATAAGTCTCTAAATTTCCTAGGCAGGGCTTGAATTTTATTTATTTATATATGTATGTATTTATGAGACAGGGTCCCTGCGGGAAACGGGAGTGGAGCATAACTAGAACCTTTGCATGAGGTTCTAGTCTCCTGTAAGTCGACGGTACATGGCAAAGTAATAACTAGGTAGAAATGAGGCTTAGGGAAGCTGAGCTTCGTCCTGATCGATGCTACTCTGGGTAGCAAGAGACCCCAGGCCCCAGCCTGCCTCACTTTTTTTTCAGCACCTGTAGGGTGAGAAAATGTAACAGACTCAAGAGGGCAGAGCAGACATCTGCAAGGGAGTAGTTCCACCCTGAAGCATCACAGCATGTGGGACCACGGGAGTGCTTGTTGTTACCAGAGGTGAAGGTGAGTCCAAAGTCCCTAGGCAGGCAGGAAGGACTGGTCGATTTCCACCTTCCAGTTATTTCTCCCAAACAGGATGGTTCCCAACAGGTCCGGCTTTGTAGTTCAGGCTGGCCCTGAGCTCACTATGTAGCCCAGGCAAGCCTTGAACTCACAGCAATCCTCTTGCCTCTGTCTCCTGAGTGCTGGGATTACAGGCGTGAGCCGCCACACTCACCAAGGTTTGAATTTTAAATCCTTTCTAATCTGCTAGGATTGGCTGGCCACCACCCCGAGGTGGTTTTGCCCTTTTATGGTACCATAAAATAGCTCTCTTAAAACTAGGGGCCAGGGATTTCCCCGCGCCTGCCTGGCAAGCACAAGGAGCTGAGTTCGATTGCAGGTACCTAGTATGGACAAGGCCCTGAGTTGGAGCCCCAGCTCTGCAAAAAAGAAAAAGCAAAGGAATGCAGGGTCTTGCGACAGAAATTTAGGAGCTGGGCCAGGGATGTAGCTTTGATGCTGTGTCTATCTGGCAAGCACAATGTTCTGAGTTTGACCCCCCTCAAAAAGTAGGTAATTTGTGACTGTCTGCTGCCCACTATGAAGTTCTGAAGAAGTGTTAAGATTTCAGGTGTAGGTCCGAGGATTTAGTTCTGGTTCTGGTGTGTGCCTGGCTAGTGCAAGGTCCTGAGTTTGATCTCCAGTACCACATATCACAGTGCCAGGCCTGTAAGTCTAGCACTTGGGTGGCAGAGGCAGGAGAATTGCCAACAGTTCAAAACTTGCCTGGGCCACGTAGTTTAGGGTCAGCCTGAACTACAAAGTGAGACCCTGTCTCAAAAAAAAAAAAAAACATTTCAGGTGTAGACATTTCAGGTGTAGGGACTGTTTATTGGAACTTTGACATTACCACTGTTGCATGAGACACACTGTAAGAATCTTGTCATAAATGCAATCTATATTTTTATTACATGTCAACTACATTTCCAGCTAATAATGAAGAAAGGGATTTTTTTTAATTTATATTTTGAGACAGGGTCTCACTTTGTAGTTCAGGCTGGCCCTCAGCTCACTATATAGCCCAGGCAAGCCTCGAACTCAGCAATCCTCCAGTCTCTGCCTCCCGAGGGCTGGGATTACAGGCGTGAGCCACCTTGCCTGGCAGGGATTTTTTTTTTTTTTGAGACAGTCTTGCAATGTCGCTCAGACTGGCCCTGAGCTCACTATGTAACCCAGGATAGCCTCAAACTCACAGCAGTCCTCCTGTCTCTGCCTCCCCAGTAGTGGAATTACAGGCGGGAGGCCCCACTCCTGGCTAGCATGGGAATTCTTAAAACTTATGTTACATGTAAGTAGAAAATATAATGAACTCATGGTACTAAGAAGTTTCAGCAGTTACCAACATTGTACCAGTCCTGTTTTAATGGTGGCCCTACCACCCACCCACATACTCCACACATGCTCTGCAGCCCAGTAACAGTATTTGTTTCTCCTGTAATTACTTTATTGCCTATTTTTAACAAGTGAATTTTACATATATGTTTGTATTTTACTGACTAACATGTCTGTAATCCCAGCACTACAGGAGTCTGAAACAGGAAGATCACAAGTTTGAGCCCAGCCTGGGTTACATTTTGAGTCCTTGTCTCAAAACAAGGAAGGGTGAATTTTTTCCCCTTATCCTCTAGGGCTGAGGTTGCAGACATTTGCCATCATGCCTGGCTTGGAGTTCATTTTGTTTAAATGTCCATTAAAATGCAGCAACAGTAATGTGAGTTAAAAATTCACCCTTTTATATATTTTGGTCCTCATTTACACTTTCAGTTTCTCACACTAGAAAAACTATTCGGTATTTACACATGTCCTATTTATTTTACTTAACAGTATTGGCCTCATTGTGCACCGATTTAGCTGTAAATGTCTCTCATTTATGATTCTTTATGGCTAAGCAGTATAATGGACATGTAAAATGGGAAGAGAAGGACCAATTGGGAAAGGGAAGTAGGGAGGGGGTGGGGGAAAGGAAAAAAGGAAATAAAAAATATGACAAAAGGAAAAAGAAACACAACTTGTAAATAAGGAGGATGGAGGGGTGGAAAAGAGCGAAGGGGCATGGGGAAAAAACAACCAAGATGCGTCATGTTCAGGTGTAAATTCCCAGTGATGAATGTGATCATAATTTGTGCCTAAAATATACCAATAAACTTAATGGGGAAAAAAATTCACCCTTTTCAAGATGTAACCCAGGCTAGGCCCAAACTTGTGATCTTCCTGAGCCAGAGATTTAGCTCAGTGGCTCTGGCACCTGCCTAGCAAACTCAAGGTCCTGAGTTCGATCCCTGTAACCACATACAACAATACCGGGCATGGTGACTCACATCCACCAGCAGTCAGTGCCATATATCACAATGCCAGGTGTGGTGGCTCACACCTGTAATCCCAGCACTCGAGAGGCACAGGTAGGAGGATTGCTGAATTCGAGGCTTGCCTGGGCTACATAGTGAGCTCAGGGCCAGCCTGAACTAGAAAGCGAGACTGTCTCAAAAAATAAAAAATAGGGCCGGAGGGTTAGCTCAGTGGTTCCGGCGCCTGCCTCGCAAGCGTAAGGACCTGAGTTCGATCCCCGGTTACCACATATAATGCTGGGCGTGGTGGCTCACGCCTGTAATCCCAGCACTCGGGAGGCAGAGACGGGAGGATTGCTGAGTTCATGGCGGCTTGTCTGGGCACCATAGTGAGCTCAGGGCCAGCCTGAACTACAAAGCAAGACCCTGTCTCCAAAAAAGCAAAAAAAATAAAAATAAAAATAAAAAAATAAAAAAATAAAATAAAAACCTTGGAAAATCATGTCATATACTGATACAAATTCCCAATGTTGAGTATGAGCATGATGTGTATATAATGTACCAATAAAGGATTCTATTAAAAAAAAGTAAAATACAACTTGGAAAGCTTCTCCTAACTTTACTTTTCAAGAGTAATTCCTTGCATATAGTATATAAAATGTGGTTGAAACTTACAGTGAAGGCTGAGGCAGTAGGATCACCATGAGTTCAAGGCCAGCCTGGGCTATATAGTGAGTTCAGGACCAGCCTGAACTACATAGACCTAATCTCAAAAGAAGCAAAAGAATGAAAAGTACAGTGAATATTTAAATTTTTAAAATGCGTTGTACTCCAGCATTTTTAAAAGCCTGACTCCCATTAGCTGCCACACAGCAGCAACACTCACCATATTTTTTTAAAATCACACCTCATAAAGACACTCACAAAAGTGAGTGCTTCAGAAAGTGGCAAGAAAGGTGGCATAGCGTGTTCAAAGTGAGGAAAAGTACAGGTTATAGGCACTATGTCTTTTACTGTAATAATTTTTTAAATTTAAAATCTCACTGTATATGTTGATCACATTTTGTACACTAACCTCTGAAATATCTTCAACCCTGTCAGTGTTGAGTCCAGAATAGCTCGACATTGCTTGCTGCCATTAGACTGTCATTCACTCAAGCAATGAAAGAGTTAAGGATTTTAAAGTTCATTCATAAGTGTTAGTACACCAAACAGCTGAGATTGTACAGAGCATCTGTCCTTCCAGAGAGACCCAGAGCTTCAATGAAATGTGAGCCGTTAATTTGGAATGAGAATTTCAATGTTGAAAGGAGGCAGCCTCACTAATTCATAGTAATTAACAACTGTAAATTCTTCTCTAGTTCTGAAATTTTTAAAGTGTGGTGAAGAGGACAAAGGTAGAGAGCTTAGGCCTTTAAATATCTTCAGAGTTGTACAGATTCAAACTAGTGCATCTACATGCTCTCTACTGTTACCAAAATAAAAATCTTAAGCTAAGTGAGACCAGAAGACAGCCAGTGTACTTAGTTTTCCTTTTTTTCTCCAAAATATTGATTTATTTATAACACATACTTGCATAACTGAGCAATTTGGCTTTGTAATAGATATGGTCTGCTTAGAGATTTTTTTTAAAAAGCATTATTCTATTTAATTTGATATTTCCAAGACACTATATGCTCCATAACTAGTGAACACAGCCTGTACTTGTTAACCTTAAGTTTATGAATAGACGTTGGAGGAATAGTGATTAAAAATCAGAAATAATCCCAGCACTCGGGAGGCAGAGACAGGAGGATTGCTGAGTTCGAGGCTTGCCTGGGCTACATAGTGAGCTCAGAGCCAGCCTGAACTACAAAGCGAGACCCTGTCTCAAAGAAAAAAAAAATCAGAAATAAGAACCCAAGAGAAAAAACATTGATAGTTATTTTCTTTTTAATTTCCCAGAAGAATTTAAATTTGCAAAGAAAGACTAGGGTAGTTAATTGAGATCATATATATTGGATAAGTGATCTTGCTTCAAAATCCAGTTCTTATTCTGGCAATCTTCTGTCCCAAAAGTTTGGTGGTACTGGGGATCAAACCCAGAACTCATGCATGCTAGGCAAGTACTCTACCACTCTGCTATATTTCCAACCCCTACAACATGTATTTTACGTGCAAAATTACAGATGTTCATTTATTGCATAAACTTTCATTTCAGTAGTCATTTTTCTTTTATTGTGTTGTGTTTCCTTAGCTTTATTCCATTACTAGGTACTGGGGATTTTTTTTTTTAATTCCATTAGCTTATACAGGAGGCTTTGCGTTTTTGGCTCTCATTAACTAGTGGAATTTTGTTTGGCAGAGATTAGGCTCTGCTTCTGCTGGATTATTGACAACTGTATTGAGGGATAAAAGGAGGGCACATGAGTATGTTTGTGAGCAATTAACTGTTGTCTCAGAAGACCGAGTATTAAAGACAAAAGACTGTGACTGTCCCCGCCTAAAATTACTCTTTTGAAGTAGAGAAAAACTAAAAAGAAGTTATTTTTCATAGAGCAAACATTATACATGGATTTTTTAGTAAAAATTTAATAAGGCTCACATCGATCATTAAGTAAAAAGGAAACATCAGGAAAGCCCATTTCTCTTCCAATTAGATTTTTTTTGTTGTTAAAATAAATCATTCTTGCTACCTTTATTCTTTGGTTTTTATAATAAACAATATAAATTGTATTTCACGTGAGCTACATGAGTTAGGTGAGAGGACTTACTAAATATGAGTTATAAATCAATATTCAGTTATGTGAAATGAAGCATAATGAAAATATTACTATGTGGGTAATAATTCCTGTTGTACCTATCTTCGAGGTTGATTGTGAGGATCATATGAGAAAATGTACAGGAAAGAGATTGAAAATGTATCAACCTACATAAGCTCAAGGAATCATTCATCTGATTACATTTTATTGAGCTAATTATGGGTAATTTCACAACAAATGAAGCTGTTTTGGATCAATGTCTGACTAATAAGAGATATAGTGTGATGAAACTAGTTTGTACAATTTCTTGACCGTTTCTATCACCCTCAGAACCTTTACACGCATTATCTCTTAGCCTTCCACTCTGCATGGTTACCCTGCATTTAAATGAGAAGTGTATGGGTATTGGCATGGGGGTCACTGGAGAAGTTTTTGTTTTGTACAGTTGTGGAACTTATGTTTTCTGTGTTTACCACTAGGGATTGAACCCAGGTTACACCCCCAGCCCTTTTTATTTATTATTTTGAGACAGAGTCTCACTAGGTTGCTAAATTGCCTAGGTTGCTCACAATTTCGTAATCTTGCCTCATCCTCCCAGCGTGCCGAGATTAAAGGCATGCACCACCACAGCCAGCTGAAAATTATATTTTTTAAAATTTTAATTGAATTCTTTATTGGTACAATTTATATACATCTCACAATCACACATAACATTGGGGAATTTGTACCAATATATGACACAGTCAATTCTCATTTTTACCCATATCCCCACCCACCCACACCTCCCCTGAAAATTATATTCTTAAACCCTGCTGTACAAATGACCCTAAAGTAGGGGCTGGAGGTATGGCCCAATGGTAGAGCATTTACCTAACATGTCCAAGGCCTGAAAAAATAAAAATAGAAAACCAAGTAAAATAAACGAGTGGCCCTCAAATAAGTTGACTTGGGGAATCTGTTTTCTAACGTGTGAAAATAAGAACATGTAACAGATAAGCGATGACAATTTGTACTTCCAAAGTTTCCCTTGATACACAATAGTAACGTCAACCTAACATCTCTAAAACTTAATTAAGCACTAGGTAATTTATTTCATAACTTTCACCTGAAATGGCAGCTTGTTTTAATTCCACAGATAAGAAATAGCCACAGAAAAGGAGATTTGCTCAAGATCATCCGGGTAGGTAGAGTCAAAGCCATGACAAAATCCCTCACTTCTAGTCTTGCACTAAGCCACCTCTTTCATTATGTTCCTACCATCTCTGTAATTTACAGCTGAGGAACTCCAGACATAGAGGTTATGTGACTCACCTAAATCATATGGTGAATCACCAGTCAAGCTGTTCTTAGAGGCAATGAAGCTGTTTCTAGCTAATTTTTGGCATGAATTAGCTACACTGGCTGCCTCACCCTCTGACGTATATGTGTTCAAATCCAGGCTCTTTTTTGGATGGCAAGACTAGGCTGGCCATATGATATTCAAACATTTGTATGTTGTCTTTAACCTGCATAATCACCTAGAGTAAAATAATTCTGAAACATTTCTGATCTTAACAATTTAGAGACGGGGCTGGGGGTGCAGCTCACTGGACAGTGCCTGCTCACCACGTGGAGGCCCTGGATTCCATCCCCAGCTCACGGGTGGTGGTGGGTGATCTGGAAACAGAAGCAAGAACATTTTACTGTGATGCCAAGGCAAACCTTGGCAGTCAGGAACCATGCCCTCCCGAGGCACCATGTTCCCAGTGACTGGCACACTCTTTAGTCCATTAGTTGGCAATGAGTGGAGCTCTGCTCAGCACATGCATGTAGGAGCAAATCAGTGAATAAACAGATGAATAAGTGAATTGAGTGGGAGGGACAACCCTGTCCATCCTAAAGCTGTGCACGGACAAAAACACAGTTCAAAATCAATACTGATTTCCCACAAATTTCTTTCTCTTGAACAAACACTAAACATAAAGTATGTGCCAGCAGGCTCTGGCATCGATTGCTGAAGGGCGATAAACTAAGCTGCTGAGGGGAGGCTCTCGGGAAAGTGTTGTGGAGGGAGCCCTCGGTAAGGAGAAGGGGGAGGAGGCGCACTGTGGCCGGGAGAGGGGCGATGCAGAGCTCAGAATCACGAACGTCTGACGTGTGTGAAGCCCTTAAAGGGGTTTTTTGGTGTCGTCCTTCCGACAGTCTCTCTGCGTTCTCTGGCTGACCCTGAACTCGCCATTTCCCTGCCGCGCCCTCCCGAGCAGCTGGAACTACAGGGACACACCACAACGTCGGGCCTTAAAGAAATGAAGGTTGTAAAGGAGAGGCGTGAAAACGTTTATTGAGATTCCTCAAGGGTACTTTATGTGCACTAGGTCTCCTCGGGTAACATTTACGATAGATTTGTTCTCTCCCCATACAGTGGACAGATTCAAGCGCATTCGATGGGTTTTGAATTTCTGAGCTGGAAAGTCATGTATCAGGGGTTGGTAAGGAAAAGAATACTCGCTCGCCAGGCAACCGTCATCTGTTCAAGCCTTTGCTGCAGCTAGATGAATTCTGTAGGTTTTCATACGTTCCCTTGTGTTTGAAATATATACTTAAGGTAAACCACCTTGCTTAGTGAATTCAATGAAACCTTGTTTCATTTCGTTGTTAGCTTCTACCACTATTCATCTCTTAATCCTATTAAATTGTGTATTAAATGCTTGTTAAGTACACAGAGATTCTGGGAAGTACAGGGTGAGTAAGTAAGACTGGGGGCCTGGAAAGTATACATACTTCAGAAGTAAAGTGCTTGCTTTGCATGTATAAGACCTTGGATTCGATCTCCAGCAAGTTGGGGGGGAAAAATCAAAGGAGTGAATGAGTATAAGTACTGTGTGATGCAGTGTTAGGCTGCGTGCCATCGACGACCACCACAAAAAGACAGACGATGAGGGTGCCACCCAAAGACTGGAGAAGCTTCGTGAAAGTAGTGCCTCACCAAAGCTAGAGGGTCTGGGATTGCAGATGATCCATTTCTTATTATTTAGGGTTTTTTGTGCAAATGTAATGATGGAGGAAAGAAGGACACACTTGACCTATTACTCCGCAGACTTGTGTGTGTGTGTTGGCATGTGTCTTGAATATTTGTTATGGTTTGTACATACATGCCATCGGCTAATAACCCTTTGAAGCCAGGTGTGGTAGCACACACTTGTAATCCCAGCCTTTGGGAAGGCGATGCAGGAGGATTGGGAGTTGGAGGGCAGCCTGGGGTGTGGGGCGACGCATTGAAGAGCATACCATCTCAAGAAAGAGCTAAGTGTCCTGTCCTTCCGAACTAATGAAACACAGAAACCAGAATTCACTGTAGGCACAGCCCAAGCACTGCTTCATCTGCAAATGGTCGATTAATTCAGATGACAAATGGGGACGAGAAGGAACTGAGCAGGTGATTCATGTGGTTGAAGGATCCTGGTAACCTCTGTGTTTCAGTTTCTTCATCTATATAGGGAATAATAGTCTTACAGAGGTGTCATGAGAAAGAACTAAAGTCACTAATGCATGTTGCAACCCACGGATGAATCCTGTGTTCATAATGCATAATTACACACTGCAGTCTCTCAGATTTGTTTCCTTTACTCACACTAATAGGTATTCAGAATGATACTGCTGAGGGAGTCTTATTTATTACTACTGCGTTATTTAGCCACTTGTACCAACTACTTTTAAAATAGGATGCTGCCAACAGGACTACTAGTTTGGGGGCTTGAGGATTCTTAGTCTTTCTTTTTGGGGAGAACAGCCACCCAGATACCCCTCTCCCTTTGTTTCTCAGCTTTTCACTTCTGTTGACTCACTGGTCTTCTGACAACAATCCCTAAAGCCTGCAAAGAAAAAGAAAAAAAAGAAAAAGAAAAATCAGTTCAATGGCTGCATGGGAACCTTAAAGGAAGTCCTCTCTCTCTTTTTTTTAACTAACTAATTTATTATATTATTTGCAGTGTTGAATATAGAAGCTAGGGCCTGAAGGATGTCTTTTTATGTTCAGGACTGAGAATGGAACCCAAAGCCTTCTTCACACAGAGCTATATTCCCAGTGTTGTTTGTTTGTTTGTTTGAGACAGAGTCTTGCTATATTTCCCAGACTGGGCTCTCAGCTGTCCATCCTCCTGCCTCGGCCTCCTGGAGTGCTAGGGTAACAGGTAGGAGCACTATGCCAGCCTTGAAATTCCTCTCTCTAAATATTTTTTAAAATTTAATTTTTTATCCCATTCCCACTTCCCCTCTCTATGTACAAAAGCTTTTCCATTTTTCCTTTTATTTTCATTTTTCTTGTCTCTTCCTTTCTTTCCCCTTCCCTCCTCCCTTTTTCCCCTTCCCATTTGAACACTTTCTTCCCATTTCCCAATATCGATTAATCGTTTTAGCCTTTATTTCCATTTTCGGTTTCTCACACCAGAAAAACAATGCAGTTTGTAAACACGTGTGTCCAGTTTATTTCACTGGAGTGTGGGCTCAGTCCATCCAATTAGCTACAAATCTCTCAAGCTTATCCTTCTTTATCAGCCTTGAAATTCTTTAGATGATTCCACAGCAGGAAAAAAAAAAGATGCTGAAATCAGAATATTTAGTTGTTAAGCTGGGGAAAGAGGAGAGAGACAGCAAGACATTGTGACAAAAACCCCATGTCTCTGAAGGAGAAATCTAGAGAAATAAAGCGAATTGAGAAAAGCTCGCTCAGCTACCTGGGCAACCTTCCCATATACACCCCACACATGCTGTTTGAGAAATTAAACCCAGGGGCTTCCTACGGAACTGTGTCCCCAGCCCTTTTATTTTATTTTATTTTATTTTATTTTATTTTATTTTATTTTATTTTATTTTATTTTATTTTATTTTATTTTATTTTATTTTATTTTATATCTTTGGACAAGGTCTGCCAACAACATGTGACTGCCGCCTCAGCCTCAGAGAGCTGGGATTACAGGTGGCCATCACCAGGCCTGACCCACAAACTTTTCTGTTTTGCCACTTGAGGAGGAAACAAGAGAATGTAGTATCCTCCCCTATTACCAGAAAACTAACATTCACCTTATCTCTCCTATTGAATTTGGATCTGTAGAGGGTGTTTTTGGGTAGTGTTGAGGATATAAACACAGTGCCTTCTGCATGGTAGGCAAGTACCCTCCTGTGGAGCCACGTCCCCAGCCCTTCCATGACATCCCGGGGTTCACAGGAAAGCATACCTTCAGATGGCCCCAGGGAGTCTGAATATTTGCCCCCAAATGGAATATGAAATGGCAAATGAAACTATGAGTATAAATCAAGCCTTTTTCTCCAACTGGGTTTGAATTTTGTCCTTTATCATTATGTATGCCAACGGCTGGAGATTTAGATCAGTGGTTCCAGCGCCCGCTAGCAAGCGCAAGGTCCCTGGTTTGATCCCAGTAACCACATACAACAATACTAGGCGTAGTGACTCAGGCCCACCAACCATCAGTACCACATACCACAGAGCCGGGCGTGGTGGCTCACGCCTGTCATCCCAGCACTCGGGAGGCAGAGGCAGGAGGACTGCTGAGTTTGAGGCTTGCCTGGGCTCCATAGTGAGCTCAGGGCCAGACTGAACTACAAAGCTAGACCCTGTCTCAAAAAAAAACAAAAAAAACAAAAAAGTATGACAATTCTGGTACATGAATCTCAGGCAAAAGTCTTGTTCCTTCCCTTCAGCCTCAAAGTTCTGTGTGAACTACCCGGAGTGAGGTGTTGCTCTCACACGGACACCACTGCTTGAAGCAGTGTCCATTGCTAAGGGCTGTCAGCCATTGTCACCGAACTATGACTTTGCCAGAGTTGGGTAATTTTGTTCTTTTATTCTACTGGTGGGAAATATTTTTCTTTAAATGGAGTAAGAAACACAAGAAGACTTTTGCCCTCCTTGAAATCCTGTAGCACTGCATATGTTTCTCACTCTAAGTGCAGAAAACTTTTAAAAAGTGTCTATTTATATAACATTTTGAAATGACAGAATTTAAGAAATGGAGGACAGATTCGTGTTGCCCTGCATGGGGGAGGGGCAGATGGAGCGATGTGGGTGTCTTTATCCAAGAGCAACAGGAGATTTTTAAAAATTCTTTATTTATGAGACATTATATGTACACATACTGATCATTCTCAATATTGAAAATTTGTACCAGTATATGACACAAGTTAACTCTCATTTTTCCCATTCCCTTACCCACCCTGCAATCCCCCCATATATATACTTTTTTTTTTAGACAGGATCTCACTTCATAGTTCAGGCTGGCCCTGAGCTCACTATGTAGCTCAGGCAATCCTCGAACTCAGCAATCCTCCTGTCTCTGCCTCCCGAGTGCTGGGATGACAGGCGTGAGCCACCATGCCCGGCACTGTGGTATGTGGTACTGATGGCTGGTGGGCGTGAGTCACCACACCCAGCATTGTATATGGTCACCAGGATCGAACTCAGGACCTTGTGCTTGCAAGGCAGGTGCCGGAACCACTGAGCTAAATCTCCAGCCCCTATACTTTCTTTTTTTAACATCGTATTTTTTCTTTCCCTTCATTGCCCCTATCCTTTTCCCTTAGAATATTTTCTATTTCATAATACCTATCATACATTCTAGAACTCTTTTACATCTTCAGATTCTCATAGCAGAGAAAAGATATATTTACACATCTGTGACCTATTTATTTCACGTATGAGTATGTCCTCAAGGTTTGTCCATTTGAATATGATCCAAACTTATCATTCTTTATGGCAGAGTAATACTCAATTTTATTTAAAGAAAGAAACCCAGGATGAGGATTTAGCTCAAGTGGTACTATGCCAACCTTAGATGCACAAAGACCCAAGTTTGATCCCCAGTACGGAAAAAACAAAAACAAAAACAAAAAAACCCTAAAGAAAGAAACCAACCTCTTCTTTATCCAGTCTTCAGTTGATGGGCATTTTGGTTGTTTCCAAGATTTAGCTATCACAAACTGAGCTACTATAACACATATGTCACTGTGATATGAATCTTTTAATTCTTTTGTGTATATTCCCAGCAGGGGAATAGCAGAGTCAAATGGGGCCTATAATCCTGGGTCTTTTAGAAATGTCCACACTGATCGCGCCAGTCTACATTCCCACCAACAGTGGAAAAGAGTTCCTTCCTACCAGCAGCGTTACCAGCATTTGTTGTTGGTTGATTTCACAATAGCAGCCATTCTTTGTGGAGTGAGATGAAATCTCAGTGTTGTTTTCATCTGCAGCTCTCAAATGACCAGTGGTGCAACAAGACATTTTTTGTGATACTGGAACTGCTCAGAATCTTGATTAGTGGTAGATATATGGATTGTATACTAAACCCACTAGAAGAATAATGTTGAATCACTTCTCGGCCTTTTGGCTAAGATCAAGTGAAGAATAATGTTGATAAAAATTTAAAATTTTAAAAAATTATATACACATGCATTCGTGTGAGCATGGATGGCAGAAAAACTAGGGAAATTTAAATCAAACCAGTGGATTTTGTGTGTGTGTGTGTGTGTGTGTGTGTGTGTGTGAGACAGGGTCTCACTTTGTGGTTCAGGCTGGCCCTGAACTCACTATGTAGCCCAGGCAAACCTCGAACTCAGCAATCTTCCTGTCTCTGCCTCCCGAGTGCTGGGATTACAGGCGTGAACCACCATGTCTGGCACACCAGGGGATTTTATCAATGTCAGTTGTGTGGTTGATATTACATTATAGTTTTGGAAGATGTTATTGAAATAGAGTAGGAGAAATAAAGATAGGTAGAAAGGAGAGAAGGAAATTCAATTCTATCTTCTTTATTTAAAACTCTGGGTCAGATCCCTGCTCAGCTCTGCACTGGGCCCATTAATCATTTAAGGAGTGTCTGTATTACATAGTTTTTTTTTTTTTTTGAGACAAGGCCATACTCTTTTTTTTTTTTTTTTTGGAGTTCAGGCTGCCTCTGAGCTTACTATGTCTCCCAGGCCAGTCTTGAACTCACAGCAATCCTCCCGCCTCTGCCTCCCGAGTGCTGGGATGACGGACGTGAGCCACCACACCCGGCTGTCAGTTTTTTACGATATCCAGTTGCAGATGCCCAGAGCAATTCCAAGGCATATCCAGTCTGAACCTGCAGTGCCCTCGATTGCAAGAAAACTAGAGCCCCACGGAGCCCCCAGCCCTCATGATGACTCACCTTCCCTCAGCAGGAGCCATTACTCCATGACTGGAGTTGCGGCTGCCTCCCACCCCTGGGAAACAGCTGCCCTCCAGCAGCCAGGATTAGGCGGAGCTTTGAACCAGGAACTGCCCCCAAGGGATCTGAGCCTGGCCCGCGCCAGCTGACCCATAGAAAGGAGCGCTGCGCTTTCGGGAGCTGCCCGCTGTGCTCCTCCGCATCAGCCTCCCCCCCTTACCTGAGCTGGAGGCCTTCCTCAGTCCCCCTTACTTCCTCAGTCCCCCTTACTTCCTCAGTCCCCCTTACTTCCTCAGTCCCCCTTACTTCCTCAGTCTGAGTCTTCCTGCGCTTCTCACTGCCTTTCCTGTGACGAGTTAGGACACTTGTTGGCCGGTCAGGGCAAGAGCCTGTCTCCTCTTCGCGGCACTTCCTTGGAGCTGCTTTAGAGACCTTGTCATGGGGGCAACTGGGAGAAATGTGCAGGGTGCTCCTTTGTATTGCTGCTTAAGTCATGTGCAAACCTAAATGATCTCAAAAGAATTTCTGTGAGAAAGTTAGCCTATATTTTTCTAGGTCCTGTTCAAATAGCAGAGACACAAACTACCTCACAGCTGAGTCAAGAAGAGGAAGATTGGACCTGAAGAGAGGAGCTGGCTTCTGAGGTGAGTGACCCGGCAGCCAAATCTGATAAACCAGAAAAGAGGAAAAATGTTATTTGGTTATACTTAACATTTACAGGTAAAGGATTTAGGTTACCAATTAGTGAAAAGGACGCTGAATTGTTCTTTTTTGTTTTAATTGTTCTCTTCTCCATCTCCTTCCTCCTCTTTTCCCCTCTCTATTTCTGTCTGTCTTGCCTACCATGGATCAAATTCAAGACCTGAGGCAGGGTAGACATGTGTTTTACACTGAGCTGCACAGCCGCCTGTCTTTGCAGTGCTGGTCTGGGCTGTAAGGCTGGCGCGGTGCTGCATGGAACTGTGAGGCCAGGTACTTGGGAGGGTGAGGCACGAGGACTGAAAGTTTTTGACCAGCTTGGGCAACTTAGCAAGACTTTTGTCTCCAAATAAAAAAAGGACTGAGAATGTATCTCAGTGGTAGGGTGTCCCTTTGTTTGATCCCCAGTATCATAAAAAGGGAGGTGGCTAAGAGTATAGCTTACCGGTAGAGTCCGAGCACCTGTGCACCCCTTGATTCAATCCCCTGTATAAAAAAAAGTTAGTGTGGGCCGGAGGGTTAGCTCAGTGGTTCCAGCGCCTGCCTCGCAAGCGTAAGGACCTGAGTTCGATTCCCGGTTACCACATATAATGCTGGGCGTGGTGGCTCACGCCTGTAATCCCAGCACTCGGGAGGCAGA
>PVIC010026724.1:0-24298 GCA_004025085.1 Thryonomys swinderianus
TCTCTATGCCCAGCATTGTATGTGGTTACCGGGGATCGAACTCAGGACCTTGCACTTGCGAGGCAGGTACCAGAACCACTGTGCTAACCCTCCGGCCCAAAACCACATCTTCTTTATCCAGTCTCCAGTTGATGGGCATTTGGGTTGTTTCCAAGACTGAGCTATCACAAACTGAGCTGCTATGAACAAGGGTGTACATCTGTCTTTCCAATGTGATTTTTAAAATTCCTTTGGGTATATTCCTAGCAGGGGTATAGCTGTTCCCTTTTAAAACATCATATTTTGTTTTCCTCATTTCTTACCCACTCATCTTCCTGCTCTTCAGATTTCCTGGGCAGAAGTCAAATGCTAGTCTTTCTGTTAAACTTTAACCCTCTGAGTGCCTGTTTCAGTTCTTTGTCTTTAGGCATGAAGTCAAGGAGGAAATACCTGCACACCACCTGGAGAATAGAGTACAGAATGATATTACAAAGTAGGATTTTGAAAGCTGAAGGCCTGCAGGTACCTAATGAATGGAATTAGTGCCCTTATAGAAGAAGCCTGAGATATACCCTCTTGCCCTTCCTGCCATGTGAGGAAACACAGTAAGAAGGTGGCTGTTACGACTTGTGTGTTGATGTCCAAAGCCCCATGCAATCATAAGTGGGGTGAATCAATTTTTCTGAAATTGATTCATTGTGTACTACTAGGCTCAAGGATGCTAGAACTGAGAGTCTGAGTGCTACCCCCAAGTAATCTGCATAAAAAAGGCAAGAAGAGGGGCTGGAGGGTTAGCTCAGTGGTTCCGGCACCTGCCTCGCAAGCACAAGGTCCTGAGTTCGATCCCCGGTAACCACATATAATATGCTGGGCCTGGAGACACGCCCACCAACAATCAACACCGCAAACCACAATGCCGGACGTGGTGGCTCACGCCTGTAATCCCAGCACTCGGGAGGCAGAGACAGGAGGATTGCTGAGTTCGCGGCGGCTTGCCTGGGCACCATAGTGAGCTCAGGGCCAGCCTGAACTACAAAGCGAGACCCTGTCTCAAAAAGCAAAAAGCAAAAAAAAAAAAAAAAAAAAAAAAAAGGTAAGAAGATGCCCTAGAGGGCCCCTCCTTCCCTTTGTCGCTTTACTACCTTCAGGGTGCTAAGCACTGTTGTCCTTTTGCCATGTGCTACCCTGCCTTGGAGCCAGCTAATTATGGACTGAAACCTCTACAATCTATAAGCTGAATAAGTCTTTCCTCTTTTAACTATGGAATGTTGGGGGTTTTTGTCTCAGCAATGAGGGAAAAGTAACTAAGATAGTGGCTATCTATGAATCAGGAAACACCCCCTCCCCAGACTACTGCCAGTCCTCCATTTTGAACTTCCAACCTCTGTTACTATGAGAAAAAGTATCTGTTGCTTACAATTCAGCCAGTCTAAATGTTTCAAAAGACCACATAATACAGAGTATATTATTATTATTATTATTACATGAACAAAGATTAATGAAAATTCTGACCTTTTGGAAACAAGTTCAGTGTAGCATTATATATATATATACATATGATATTATAATAACAGTTTATATATATAATTATATATTATATATAATTTATATAAATTTATGATATATAATTTATATATATTTATAATATATATAATATATATATTTCCATGATTTGATTTTATATGGGCCCTAAGGCAATGACAGTCCATATCATGCATCTGTGTAAATCACTGGAAGATCCTTCTCCATTAAAACACCATAATCCCAATCTGTGGAAAACTGTCATAATGTTTTAATCTTTTTAAAAAATTAGATACTTTACTGCCACCTTCAGGAAAATTGTTTTTATTATTATAAGTACAGAATCCTTAATGTCTATAATGTAAGACCTTAGACACGTCCTCCTTGTGCAGACATGACATACATGACAGAAGCTCTGAGGAACATATTGTCTAGGGAAATTGATATGTTTGACTATAATTATGTATAGATAGTGATTTTTGTCAAAAAATTGATTTTTAAGCATTTATAAATACTGTAACATCTTTCCAGATGATCCCTCAATTTACTTACAGAAGATGTCATTTATGGATGTTATATTGGTCTACATTCAGGTTTTTGGGGGTAAGAATTCTTGGGATAACAGAAAGATGAGAACAAGAATGAGTAATAGAGATCTGGAATATAAAATATTTCAAATATACCCAAATCAGAGGTTGAAAACTTAAGCAAGAGCCGCATAATTTTGCTTAAGGAAATAAAAATTCAGATTGATGAATGGTGTGTGTGTGTGTGTATATGTATGTGTGTGTGTGTGCATACATGCACATAGTGGAGATTGAACCCAAGGTTTCACACATGCTAAGTACATGCTTTACTACTGAGCTACATCCCCAGCCTTCTTTGACTTTCTCTTTTTTGTTGTTTTGGTTTTTTTTTTTTTGAGACAGGGTCTTGCTTTGTAGTTCAGGCCGGCCATGAGCTCACTGTGTAGCCCAGGCAAGCGTGGAACTCAGCAATCCTCCTGTCTCTGCCTCCCAAGTGCTGGGATTACAGGCATGAGCCACCACGCCCAGCACTGTATGTGGTATTGATTGCTGGTGGGTGTGAGTCCCCACGCCCAACATTGTATATGGTTACCAGGATTGAACTCAGGACCTTGTGCTTGTGAGGCAGGCGCAGGAACCATTGAGCTAAGTCTCCGGCCCTTCTTTGACTTTCTTTAGAGAAAGAACTTAAATTCCTCTTTCACTTCACTTTTTTCTAAGTTGTTACTAGATAAATTTTCACTCACAATGAAAAAGATTCTCTTTGTTTTTCCTCAATATATATGTCAACCTCTGTTTTAAAAATAAAGAGCAGTGGGCCAGGTGTGTTGGCTCATGCCTGTAATCCCAGCACTCAGGAGTCACAAACAAGAGGATTGCTGAGTTCTAGGCTTGCCTTGGCTACATAGTGAGCTGAGGGCCAGCCTGAACTACAAAGCGAGACCCTGTCTCAAAAAAAAAATAAAGTAAAAATTAAAAAGAACAGTGATTCTTGAAGTAAGTGAACCATTTCAAAAAGACAAAAAATACAGTGTAAATGATGCTCCCTGGGTCCACATGTTGGGAACTTAATCCCTAGTGCAACAGTATTGAGAGGTAGAACTTTTAAGAGATAATAAGGTTATAAGGGGAGAGTCCTCATGGAATGGATAATAACAGTATTGTGGGAGTGGATTATTTATGCCAGAAGCTGGCTCCTGAGAAAAGAATGAGTTCAGGCTCCTTTGTTGTCTCTATCACTCTGTTGCCCTCCTGCCTGCCAGGCTGGGATGACTAAGCAAAAAAGAGCCTCCTCTGAGGCCCATCTGCCTTGTACTTTCCAGCATCCAGAACCATGACTCAGGTACTCTTGTTAAGCAATAAAAAGCAGGGTAAGACATGTACCATCTTCCCAAACAATCCATCTTTTCCCTAGAATTAAAGACATTAACATCATCAGAATGAATGGAGAGGCTATGACATCTAGTTCTTCATGAGTCTTGAAAAGTACTTATAAATATAACATTACTTCATTTCTCAACATCTTTTATTGTGTCATAGGTCTTTATAAGAGATTACCTCACACATCTTTTAAAAATATTGTTATGTCATTAATGAGTCTTCAGACTGATTTGAGGATTACAAAGATGGTTGATTCAAAACTGTTTATCAGTAGTAAATCCAGGTGACTTACTTCCCAGTAGAACTTCTGTGCTGATGGAAATGTTCTATGTCACACTCTCAGTTACAGCAGCTAATGGCCCTACATGGCTATTAAGCATTTGATTTTGGCTAGTGTGACTGTGGAATTGAACTTCTAATTTGAGTTAATTTAAGTTTAGTGTTGATTGCCCATTTGTGGCTAGCACCTATTGTGTTGGATAACACAGTTTGTACATGTCGCTCTGTTTTTGAGGACCTTCTTTCTAGCTAATCCATGTGTGAGACTTCTCCAACTAAATGAATGAATGGATGAGTAAGTGATCATTTTACTGTTAGATTTTGTGTATAACTGACTAATGCCAAAAGTATTATGTAGTTAATTCCCCCTGGCTTTTTGGGTTTTGCCTTTTGCATTGTTTTTGCACAGCTAGGATGGAACCCAGGACCTTGTACTTGCTAACAAAGAACTGTACCACTGAACTATACCCCTAGTCTAGTTTCACTGTCTTATCACTAGATTTCTTTATATACTATTCCTTTGGTGGTTTGGACATTCTCAGATTTTGGTGATTTTGGAAGATGAACAAGGGGGAGTTTGCTTTGGGTTGGAAAGGACAAACTAGTTTATTTCCAAACCACATTACAGACTTCAGAATCCTACTTTCAAATTGCAAAACTAAATTCACATGTGTTATGATGAAACTGATTTAATTACTGACTCAAGCAAGCAGGAAAAAATGGATGGGTTATACTAGAGAACAAGGCTTTATATACAAGCACTTCTAGAAGTAGAAAGAAAGCCAGGGCAATGGAAAGTTACTTTGTATGTTGGTTGCACAGATTGCCTTTTCATAAATGGGCTCTGTGGCCATGCCAGGCTTCCGCTGCAACAAGGGTGCAGTGTGTGGCACATGAAAAAGACAGATGTGTGCCTGTGGAGGAAACCCTCACATGTCCTCCCTGTGCTCCATGCAGGGTGGTGTGGATAGCAGTTAGAGGGAAGCACAGGCCAGTATCTACTGCTCTGATGGTCTTAACATCTTGTAGAGTAGGTTCCACTTTACTTCCCTCTGCCCTCCTGCCACTACTTTCACAGTGAATATAGATGGATCATCTTAAATTCACACCATTCTACTGGTTCTTAAAAGTGAGAAATTTTCATCAAGAGTAATCTCACTTTTGAACCTAAACTAAAACATAAATGAATACAGTGATACCTCATTTCACAAACAATTCATTCGATGATCCTGGTTTGAAACTGAATTGGTTAGGGACTGAATCAAACTACCCTTAAGGTTCACTGTAAATAAAACTAGTCCAGAGAAGCCCACCCCACTCTTGTCCAGTTCTCTGAACTGGACAAGTCTGTGTTGGAACCAAAGGGGTCGTGCAGTGACTTCTGCCACCATTTAGCAGCCTTCCTATCATCAGATCCAGACCAGAAGCCCAGAGATCTCCATTCCCTTGCAGGCATGTCTGGGTGGGCACCATGGAGGTCACACAGTGAGTGACTTCTACCACTGCTTGATACTCTTCCTGTCATCGGATCCAGACTAGAAGCCACCAGGACCTCTATTCCCCATAGGCAGGTCTGGATTGGCACCACAGAGGGCACACAGTGACTTCCATCACTGTCTAGCAGCCTACCTGTCATCAGATTTGGACCAGAAGCCTGAGGGACCTCCATTCCCCTGAGGGCAAGTTTGGGTGAGCTCCGCAGAGCTTGCACAGTGACTTCCACCACCATCTGGTGGTCCTTCCATCATCAGATCCAGACCAGAATTCCGCAGGACCTCTATTCCTGTTTACACAACTCTAAGTAAGCACCGCTTCGGTTGTGCAGTGACTTTTGGTGCTGGCCAGCACAATAAAAATGAGAAAAAAATTCAAGAACCCAGATACAAAGATCATCACCACAGGAGAATTCAGGGAAAAGGGAAATGGAGCAAAATGAAGCTCAATTACTCAGGACTCTCTGAGTAACAAAAACAGATCTAGTAAAATAGAAATCAGAACTGATCTCTAAGAGGAAAACAGAGATACTTTCCACAGTGAAAGATATGATTAAAGAAGAGCTCAGAGACACAATAGAACTGAGTTAACAAAAGCAATGGAACCTTTTAAACAGCTTCAAGCAGAGTTCCAGGTGATCAAAAATGAGAATGGAAGTTTGTGAAGTAGGACGAGTGAAGCAGAGGACCAAGTTTCAGACCTAGAGGACAAGATTACAGCAAATGAACAGGAAAGGAATAACTTATGGAAAATGGCAAGGAACCATGAGAAATCAATCCTACAGCTTCTCAACGACTCAAACAAGAATAACATAAGACTGATTGGAGTCACTGAAGAAGCAGGAGACAGTGCAAAGACATTAAAAAACCTGTTCACAGATGTAAAGACAGAGCACTTCACAAACTGGGCATACAGATAAATGAGACATATGAGAATCCAGAAGGCCATGATATTGAAAAATCTATACCTAGGCATATAATTATCAAGATTTCAGATATCCAACAAAAGAGCAAAATACTGAAAGCAGTTAGACAAAAGGAGAAAAAACATACAAAGGGAAGCCCATCAGTATCACAGCAAACTTTTTAATGCAAATGCTCAATGCAAGGAAAGCTTGGAGTGAAGTGTTTTAAGTCTTGGGGGGATATAGCCTCCAACCTAGATTGATGTATCCTGCAAAATTACCTTTCAAAATCAATGGAGAAATAAGTTACTTACATGACAAACAAGTGTTGAAAGTTTTTCAACATTTAAAATACTTTGCAAATACAGCAGGAAGCCGTCAGGACCAGGGCTTTTCTTTATTGGTAGGTTTTTTATTACATTTTCAATTTCCCCCATCTCACTCCACAAAGAATGACTGCTATCACAAAATCAACCAACAATAAATGCTGGCTTGGCTGTGGGAAGAAAGGAACCCTTCCCCACTGTTGGTGGGATTGAAGACTTGTGCAACCATTGTGGAGATCCGTGTGGAGATTTCTCAGAAAACTAGGACTAGGGGTCCCATTTGACCCTGCTATCCCCCCTGCTAAGAATATACCCAAAAGAATTTTAAAAAATCATATTGGAAAGACAGATGTACACCCTTGTTCATAGCAGCTCAGTTCGTGATAGCTCAATCTTGGAAACAAACCAAATGCCCATCAACTGAAGACTGGATAAAGAAGTTGTGTTTTTTTTTTAAAATAAAATGGAGTATTATTCTGCCACAAAGAATGACAAGATTGATTCATTTATGTGCAAATGGATACACCTAGATGATATACTAATAAGTGAAATAGATCACAGATAGGCAAATACCAGATCTTCTCTTTGACATGAACACCTGTAGATGCAAATGAGCTCTAGACAGTATGACAGCTTTTATAGAGTGGGAAATTTCCTTAGGAAACTTGGTGTGGGAATGTAATGAGGGGAAGGAATAAATATGATTCAGAAAGAAAATAAAAGAGTATGTATAAAGGGGGTGGGGAGGTGTGGGTGGATAGGGATATGGGTAAAAACGAGAATTAACTTGTGTCATATACTGGTACAAATTCCCCAATGTTATATGTGATTGTGATATGTATATAAATTGTACCAATAAAGAATTCAATTAAAAAAAATACTTTGCAAATACAAAACCTGCACTCCAAAACATTCTAAAGACTATCTTGTTTCTTTGGTATGAAAACCTGTAGATGTAAGTGAGTTCTAGAATGTATGGTATATTTTGTAAAATAGGAAATATTCAAAGAGATTGTGGTGGGGGAATGTAACGAGGGGAAAGAATAAATATGATTTGGAAAGAAAAAAATAGCATGTATATAAGGGGTGGGGATTGTGGGCGGGTAGGGATATGGGTAAAAATGAGAATTAACTTGTGTCATATACTGGTATAAATCCCCCAATGTTGGGTGTGACTGTGAGCTATGTATAAAATGTGCCAATAAAGAATTCAATTTTTTGAAAAAAGAATATCTTAGAAAAAAACAATGAAGGTCACAAACTCATGAGACCTAGCAGAGTGAACTAATTGGGGAAGACAAGAAACTGAATAGAAAAGGGCAAAAGCAAAGAATAAAAGAGCCAAGAACAGAAAAACACCGTGATAAGTATAAAATCAGTCCATATCAGTCATAACCATTAATGTCAATGGCCTCAGTGAACCAATTAAAAGACATAGACTGGCAGAATGGATTAAGAAACAAGATCCTACAATATACTGCATACAAGAAATGAACCTAATTCAGAAAGAAAACCATAGACTGAAAGTAAAAGGATGGAAAACAATTCTTCATGCAACAGAAATTGCAAAAAAAGCAGGAGGGGCTATCATATTTGCAGACAAAATAGATTTCAAACCAAAGCTGATTAAGAGAGACAAAGGACACTACATCTTAGTACAGGGAACAATCCAAGGGAAAGAGATGACAGTCATAAATATTTATGCCCCAAATTCCAGTGCATCCAACTATAAAAAACAATTATTAATGAAGATCAAAATCCAGGTAAGCACTAATACAATAGTAGTTGGGGATTTCAATACCCCATTGTCACAGCTAGACAGATCAACTGGACAAAATAATCAGCAATGATATACTTGATCTGAATCAAGCATTGGAACAAATGGGGTTACTAGATGCCTACAGACTATTTAACCCTACAAAATCAGAATATACATTCTTCTCAGCTGTTCATGGATCATTCTCTAAAATAGACCACATTCTAGTTCATAGAGCATGTTTAAGTAAAGGCAAAGGAAGTGAAGTTTTCCCCTGTATTCTGTCAGACAATAGTGCCTTGAATTTGGAGCTGAATAGCAAAAGAAATTCCAAGATCCTCACAAATATATGGAAATTGAACAACACTCTGCTAAACAACCAATGGATCACAGAAGAAATTAAAGTTTTTACAATTAAATGATAACCACACTACAACATACAGGAATTTATGGGATACAGTGAAAGTAGTTCTATGAGGGAAATTCATAGTAGTGAATGTCTACACCAGGAAAATAGAGGAGGTGCAAATAATCTAATGTTGAACCTGAAGGCACTAGACAAAGAGGAGCAAGACAAACCCAGAGCTCATAGTAGGGAGGAAATTATATGGATCAGAGCAGAAATTAATTCAATGTAGACCAAGAGAACAATACAAAAACAATACAAGAATAATACAATGAATTGAAGAGTTGGTTCTTTGAAAGGATAAATAACATCAACAGACTCTTATTTAAACTTATCAAATAAAGGAAGGAAAAGGCTCAAATCTATGTTATTAGGAATGAGAAGGGGGAAATCACCACAGATTCAGAAGAAATCCAGAGGATAATATACACCTATTTTGAAAATCTGTACTCCAATAAGATGGAGAACATAGAAGAAATGGATAAATTCCTAGACACATATAAACTTCCAAAGTTGAACAGAGAAGATATAAAAATGTTAAACACCTCAATATTAATCTGTGAAACTGAAAATGTAATTTTTAAAAACTACCAACAATGAAAAGCCCTGGTCCTGATGGTTTTACTGCTGAATTCTACAAAACTTCCAAAGAAGAGTTAACGCGGTTACTTTCTCAAACTCTTTAATGAAATTGAAAGGGAAGCAGTCCTTCCAAATTCATTCCTGGAAGCAACCATTACATTGCTTCCAAAAGCAGAGAAGGACCCAACCTAAAAAGAGAACTACAGGCCAGTCTCCCTAATGAACACTGATGCAAAAATCCTCAATAAAATACTGGCAAATAGAACACAGAGAATCATCAAGAAGATCATAAACCCTGACCAAATTGGATTCATCCTGGGGATGCAAGAATGGTTCAACATACATAAATCAATAAATGTAATACACTACATAAAGAGACTCAAGGACAAAAACTGTATGTCATCTCAATAGATGCAGAAAAGGTGTCTGACCAAATCCAACACCCACTCATGATCAAAACCCTACAGAAAATAGAAATAGATGGACTTTACCTCAAACTAATAAAAGCTATTTGCAAGAAACCAATGGCCAGCATCATACTAAATGGTAAAAAACTGAAACCCTTCACACTAAGATCAGGAACAAAACAAGGATGTCCAGTTTCACCACTCTGTTCAATATAATGCTAGAAACATTAGCCACAGCAATTAGGCAAGAGAAAGAAATAAAAGAAATAAAGATAGGAAAAGGAGTTAAACTGTTCCTATTTGCTGATAACATGATGCTCTATATAGAAGATCCTAAAAGCTCAACAATCAATAGCCTTTGTATACACAAACAACAGACTCATGGAAAGAGAAATTGGGGAGTCATGCCCTTTCACAATAGCATCCAAAAAACTGAAATCTCTAGGAATCAATCTAACAAAGGAGGTGAAAGATTACACTGAAAACTACAGCACTCTGAAAAAGGAGATAGAAGAAGACATCAGAAAATGGAAAGACCGCCCTTGTTCTGGAGTAGGAAAAACCAATATCATCAAAATGACTATACTCGCTCAACTCCTATTTAGATTCAGTGAAATCCCAACAACATATTTCACAGATCTACAGAAAATAATACAAAAATTCAGCTAGAATCACAAAAGACCTAGAATAGAAAATGCAATTCTAGGCTACAGGACATAGTGAGGTGTATCACAATCCCCAACATGAAACTATATATCTGAGCTACTGTTTTAAAAGCTGCATAGTACTGGCGAAGTAACAGAGCAGTGGAATAGATTAGAAGATCCAGAAACAATTCCAGATACACTAAGCCACCTTATCTTTGACAAAGGAGCCAAACATCCTCAATGGAGGAAAGATAGCCTCTTTAACAAATGGTGCTGGAAAAATTGGGCTTTAACCTGCCAAAAACTAAAGCTAGGTCCATCTCTTTCACCACACACAAAACTAAAATCACAGTGGATTCAAGACGTAAACATTAAAACAGAAACAATAAACCTGCTGGAAAACAGGTTAGGTAAAACTCTCAGAGATATTGGCTTAGGCAGAGACTTTATGAATAAAAGCTCTGTAGCACAAGAACTAGCAGAAAGAATCAACAAATGGGATCTCATCCTACTAAAAAGCTTCTGCTCAGCAAAAGAAACTGGCACTGCTAAAAGACAACCAACAACATGGGAAAAAAATCTTTACTAGCTGTTTGTCAAAGGGCTACTATCTAGAATATATAAAGAACTTAAACAAATCAGTCCCCCAGAGTTTAAAGACCCAGTTCAAAAATGGGCATCTGAAATGCACAGACACTTCTCAGAGGCAGAAGTAAAAGCAGCCAAGAAGCATATGAAGAAATGTTCAACATCACTGGTCATTTGAGAGATACAAATGAAAACAACACTGAGATTTCATCTCACTCCAAAAAGAATGGTTGCTATTGCAAAATCAACCAACAATAAATGCTGGTGTGGCTGTGGAGAGAAAGGAACCCTTCTCCATTGTTGGTGGGATTGTAGACTTGTGCAATCATTGTAGAAATCAGTGTGGAGATTCCTCAGAAAACTAGGACTAGAGGTCCCATTTGACCCTGCTATGCCCCTGCTAGGAATATACTCAACAGAATTTTAAAAATTGCATTGGAAAGACATATGTACACCTTTGTTCATAGCAGCTCAGTTTGTGATAGCCCAATCTGGAAAACAGCCCAAATGCCCATCAACTGGAGACTGGATAAAGAAGATGTGGTTTTTAAATAAAATGCCATAAAGAATGACAAGTTTCATTCATTTATGTGCAAATGAATACACCTGGAGGACACACTAATAAGTGAAATAAATAGATCACAGATATGCGAGCACTGGATCTTCTCTTTGATATGAGCATCTGTAGATGTAAATGAACTCTAGAAAGTATGACAATTTTTGTAGAATGGGAAATCTCCAAAGGAAATTTGGCATGGAAACATAATGAGGGGAAAGAATAAATATGATTCAGAAAGAAAATGAAAGAGCATGCAAATAAGGGGTGGGGGTTCGTGAGTGGGTAGGGACGTGGGTAAAAATGAGAATTAACTTGTGTCATATACTGGTACAAATTCCCCAATGTTGTGTGTGATTTTGAGCTGTATATAAAATGTACCAGTAAATAATTCAGAAAAAGAAAACTTGTATGGTACTGGCAAAGTAACAGACCTGAGGATCAGTGCACTACATTAGAAGATTCAGAAACAACTCCAGATACATTAAGCCACCTCATCTTTGACAAAAGAGCCAGATCTCTCAATGGAAGCAAGATAGCCTCTTTAAACAAATGGTGCTGGAAAAACTGGGCTTTAACTTACCAAAGGCTAACACTATACCTACCTCTCTCACCGTGTAGTAAATTAAAATCAAAGTGGATCAGAGACCTAAATATTAAAACAGAAACAGAATCAACAAATGGGATTTCATCCTAGTAAAAACCTTCTGCACAGCAAAAGAGAACATCAGTAGAGTGAAAAGATATCCATCAGTATGTGAAAAAACTTTTACCAGCTATTCCTCAGTAAAGGGCTTCTATCTATAATATATATAGAGCTTTACAAATCAACCTCCCCTAAATTTAAAGACCCAATTTTTAAAATGTGCATCTGAAATGAACAGACACTTTTCAGATAAAGAAATAAAAGCAGCTAAGAAACACATAAAGAAATGCTCAACATCACTGGTCATTTGAATGATGCAGATGAAAACAACTCTGAGATTTCATCTCAACAAAGAATGGCTGCTATCTCAAAATTAGCTAGCAACTAATGTTGGCAAGGCTGCAGGGAGAAAGGAACCCTTCTTCAGTGTTGGTGGGAATGTAGGCTCGTCCAACCACTATGGAGATCACTGTGGAGGTTCCTGAAAAAACTAGGATTAGAGGTCCCATTTGACCCTGCTATTCTCCTGCTCAGGATATACATGAAAGAATTAAAAAATTCATATCACAGTGCTATTATTTGCACCCATGTTGATAGCAGCTCAGTTTGTGATAGCTAAATCTTGGAAACAACTCAAATGCCCATCAACTCTGGACTGGATAAAGAAGATGTGGGGCTTTTTTAAAAAAATAAGATGGAGTATTACTCTGCCATAAAGAATGATAAGTTTGAGTCATTTATACTCAAATGGATGTACTTTAAGGACATATATGTAAGTGAAGTAGGTCACAGATGTTTAAATACTATATCTTTTCTCTGGTATGAGAAACTGAAAATGTAAATAAGTTCTAGAATGTATGATAGTCATTGTAAAATAGAAAATTTCCTTGGGGGAATGGGGGGTAAGAGTAAATAACAAGGGAAAGAAAAAATTGTGACGGTAAAAAAAGGGTGGAAACAAACTCATGTGTATAGGGGGTTGGAGGGTTTAGGTTGGAAGGGAAATGGGAAAAAATGAGAAGTCCTGTCATATAATGGTACAAGTTCTCAGTGTTTAGTGTGATCATCATGTATATATAAAATGTACCTATATCACAATAAAAAATAAAGTTAGTGCATTTGAACCATATAAATTTTAACTACAAAAATATGAAGCAGCCGGGCGTGGTGGCACACGCCTGTAATCCCAGCACTTGGGAGGCAGAGACAGGAGGATTGCTGAGTTTGAGGCTTGCTTGGGCTACATAGTGAGCTCAGAGCCAGCCTGAACTACAAAGCGAGACCCTGTCTCAAAAAAAAATATGAAGCAAAATATAGTACAATATGAAGAGAGAACACTAAACTTGCTTGTAGCAAATTCTCATGTGGAGAACAAGTAGATGGGAGGATAGGAGGACATTGTTTGGAGGGAAAGTCCTGCTCTGTAAATTCATTGGGGAGATCTCCTTCAGGCATTTCCTCTTTTTAATCTTTTAGATGCAAGGTCAATTTTGATGAAAAATCTGCCTAATGTCCCTTGTTTTCCTTGCATTCATAACCAGATATGAGAGACCATATTTTCATTCATCAGATGCATCCCTGTATTCATTATGGTTACGTTGCAGTGGTGCTTCTCAAAGAAATCCTGGCCCTCATTCCATTTTCCATGACAGATTTTATCACATCACTGCTAACCTCCTCCCTGTCTTCCTCTTCCTCAGTAGATGCTCCTCAACAAGCACCTTCTGCTGCCCGCTCTGGAGTTCAGCAGGTTCCTCTGTTATCAGCTCCTCCTGTGGCTCTACAAGCTCCTTCATGTTTACACAATTGACATTCAGACTGATATTCTTGCCCATGGCAAGACACAATCTCCCCCACCACCTGTGCATCAGAATCTTCAAAATTACATTCAGTGACACATTCTAGCCAGTTTCCTCCAGGCTAAGTTTAAGGTTTGTTACATGACCTCTTCCCAGGCTTTGTCGATGAGGTTGATGCAGTGAAGGACAATCAAATGTCCTCTAGAATGCTTTCAGAATCAAAGCCATCTTTTGAGTGACATTAAAACACTTGGGGATCCAACTGAATCCAAAAGAATTTAAAAAATCACATTGGAAAGACAGATGTACACCCTTATTCAGAGCAGCTCAGTTCGTGATAGCTCAATCTTGGAAACAACCCAAATGTCCATCAACTGGAGAGTGGATAAAGAAGATGTGTTTTTTTTTTAATAAAATGGAGTATTATTCTGCCATAAAGAATGACAAGATTGATTCATTTATGTGCAAATGAATACACCTGGAGGACACACTAATAAGTGAAATAGATCACAGACAGGCAAATTTACTGGATCTTTTCTTTGATATGAGCACCTGTAGATGCAAATGAGCTCTAGAAAGTATGACAGTTTTTGTAGAATGGGAAGTTTTCAAAGGAAATTTGGTGTGGGAATGTAATGAGGGGAAGGAATAGATATGATTCTGAAAGAAAATAAAAGAGCTTGTATATAGGGGGGAGGTGTGGGTGCATAGGGATATGGAAAAAAAATGAGAATTAACTTGTGTCGTATATTGGTACAAATTTCCCGATGTTATGTGTGATTGTGAGATGTATGTAAATTGCACCAATAAAGAATTAAAAAGAAAAACACTTGTGAAAAATGCCTTTGCGTATAGCTTCTTGAAGTCACAGATCACATAGTGGTCCACGGACTGCAGAAGAGGTGTCATACAGGGGGTGGGGAGGTGGGGGTGGGTAAGACCTTGACCTTTATGAAGTTGTCCATATCATATAATAAAGCTGGAGGATTTCCAGGGCATTGTCCATCAGAAGAAGGTGACTTTCAGGCAGTTGGTTGTCTTGGTGCTGGGTGTGAACATCTTATGCAGCCATTCCATGAACAATTGCTTGTGACCCAAGCTTTTGCATTTGGCCTCCATGTGGCAGGCAGTCTAGTCTTGGTCGCATTGTTTCTTTTTTTCTTTTTTTTGAGACAGGGTCTCACTTTGTAGTTTAGGCTGGCTTTGAGCTTGCTATATAGCCTAGGCAAGCCTTGAACTCAGCAGTCCTCCTGCCTCTGCCTCCCTAGTGGTGGGATTACAGCCATGAGCTACCATGACTGACATTGTTCTTTGTGCTACTGATTCCAGGTGGGCGTAAATCACCACACTCAGTATTGTTGTATGTGATTACCAGGGATCAAACCAGGGACCTTGCGCTTGCTAGGCAGGCACCAGAACCACTGAAGTAAATCTCCAGCCTTTACATTCTGTTTCTTGTGTCCATGAGAGGTTTGTGAGTGGTATACTAGCAACAGTTTAATCTTCAGATCAGTGATGGAGTTCATTCAGACAGAGCAAGTGTCAGTCTGTCCTTCAAGGTCTTGTGCTTCAACAGTGCCTTTTCTCCCCATATCATATATCTGTTCGGCAATTTCTTCCAAAAGAGCTCTGTTTTATGGCAGCTGAACACTTGTTGTTCTGCCTTTATGAATTCTGAGAATTCATTTTTATAGGCTTCCACAGAAGTGTTGTTAGAGCTGAAAGTTTTTCTGTGTCTTGTGACACTGTGGATGCCACTCTTCTTGTGGAATTTGTCACACTCCCCACCCCCAGCTTTAAATTCATCACCTGTTGTACTTGTAGAGGGTTTTCTTGCAGTAAATCATTGTGAAATTTCCTGGCTTTTTCACAGATCATAGCTTCACTAATGCAATTAACTGCCAGTTGCTTGTCATTTGACCATGCTAACAAAAGCTTTTCCAGCACTTGTGTCCTCTACTTGGTTAATCTTGTTACTCCTTTCACTGCATCAGCTTTTCTGATGGCATCTTTACTCTTCAAAATAGTCAAGACTGTTGACTTCACCATCTTGTACTCCAAGACAAGATCAGCTACACAAATTTCACACTTATGCTTTTCTACAATTTCTTCTTCTTCAAATCAATGATTATTTTCTTCAAAACTTTCTTCTTCCCACTCTTGCTCTGCACTTTCTTGTCACCTTCATTACCAATCTGCCCATTTCGGTTACCTTCATTAGCCCCTTACATGTTCTTGTCACCTTATTTACTGTTCTGCACTTTCTTTTTTATTATCCTGCCTCCTTTGGACTTTCTTTGGAGCCATGTTGGATTGGACAATATTGTATAGTACTGTATGTGGTTAAAAGTACACAAAAAAGCCTCACAGCAAGTGTTTGTGTGTCTGTCTGCCACCTTGATCTCAACTAGAGGAAACCACGATCATAGATCAGAGCAGGGAAGATGGTCACAGTTGTGTTCATTCCTTGATGTGGAGTTCATGAATGGAAGCAAAATTTTGCCAAATGCTTTTGTTTGTGAACTGAATTATTCATAAGCAGAACTGTTGATGAACTCAGATATTATACTAAGAACATTTCTCTTGACAATTAAACTCTCTTTAATTGTGACATCTTTCAAATTAGCAGGTCATAGTACTAGAGTAGAGTGTTTCTCTGGACAAGCAAAAAAATATCAGGTGAGATGAAAGATTCAAAAGCTGGAAGAAGCCAAGCCAACCCCTCCTTTTGTAGATGATATGACCATCTTAAGGAAGGAAGGAATTTGCCCCAAGTCACACAATAATTCAGTGGCAATATTGGAGGTGGATCCAGAATCCCTGAAGCTTAGCAAGGCAAACATTTCTTGGCCAGTGTTTCTGTTTTTCTAGCCAGAGAATTCCAGTGGTCAGGGAGAATGAACATGATTTCCTCCTGGGGTCAGGTGGAGCCCTTTCCAAATTCAACACTGCATAGAGTTCTTTTTGAAATCTTCCAGTTTTTTAATTCAGTTTGAATTTAAAAGATATTTTAAATTTTATTAATCTTTTTTTTTTTAGTTTTTTTGAGACAGGTTCTCGATATAGCCCAAGTCAGCCTTGAATTCACAGCAATCCTCCTGTCTCTGCTTCCCAAGGGCTGGGATTACAGGCATGAGACTCTATGTCCAGCATTGTGGTATGTGGTACTGGGTATCAAACTCCAGACCTTGTGCTTGCCGGGCAGATGCTGGAACCACTGAGCTAAATCCCTGGCCGAATCTTATTCATCTTAATCTGAAACATATGGCTACACTGACAGCTAAGGAACACAGAATTTCAAGTAAGTTAAGGTATGGTCTGTTGTCTGAAAATATTCTTCAGCTGGGTTGGAACCCAGTGATAGAGCTCATGCTTAGGATAGCTGAGGACTTTAGTTTTATCCCCATACCCCAAACACAAAACAAACAAAAAGACTTTCTTCCTAAAAACTCATTAAAAAATGTTCATGTACTGCATGAAAACTAGATGCAGCCTTCTAACGTTAATGTTTCATTCTCAACTAAGATGGTAAAGATGGAGGCATAAATGTTCATAATTCAGTTAAATGATGGAAACAAAATGTCTTGCTCTTTGAGTAGCAAAGGAATGTTCATTCAAGTCTCTTGCAATATGCACCATATATTTGATATTCATTCAAGTCATTTCTTTTCCTTTCTCTTTTCTGAAAATTTAGGTCATCCTTTCTTGTTTTTTTTTTTTTTTTGAATCCTTGCTCTTATTGAGGTACCATTTCTGCAATAGAGAACTTTTTTGAATTAGCTCAGGAAATACATTAAGTCCAACTAGTAGCATACATCTTGAATCTCAGTAGCAGTGGAAATTTTTTTAAATTGAATTCTTTATTGGTACAGTTTATATACAGCTCACAGTCACACACAACATTGGGGAATTTGTACCAGTATATGACACAAGTTGATTCTCACTTTTACCCATGTCCCTACCCACCCACAAACACCCAACCCTTATATGCATGCTCTTTCATTTTCTTTCTGAATCATATTTATTCTTTCCCCTTATGTTCCCACACCAAATTCCCTTTGGATATTTCCTATTTTACAAAAATTATCATAGATTCTAGAACTCCTTTACATCTACAGGTTCTCATACCAAAGAAAAGATATGGTATTTGCATATCTGTGATCTATTTATTTCACTTATTAGTGTGTCCTCCAAGCATATGCATTTGCACATAAATGAATGAAACTTGTCATTCTTTATGGCACAGTAATATTCCATTTTTTTAAAAAACCACATCTTCTTTATCCAGTCTATGGGCATTTGGATTGTTTCCAAGATTGGACTATCACAAACTGAGGTATTATGAACAAGAGTATACATCTGTCCTTCCAATGTGATTTTTAACATTCCTTTGAGTATATTCCTAGCAGGGAAATAGCAGGGTCAAATGGGACCTCTAGTCCTAGTTTTCTGAGGGATCTCCACACAGATCTCCACAATGGTTGCACAAGTCTACAGTCCCACCAACAGTGGAGAAGTGTTTCTTTCTCCCCACAGCCTTGCCAGAATTTATTGTTGGTTGATTTTGCAATAGCAGCCATCCTTTTTGGAGTGAGATGAAATCTCAGTGTTGTTTTCATCTGGATCTCTCAAATGACCAGTGAGGTTGAACATTTCTTCATATGCTTTTTGGCTGCTTTGACTTAGCAGTAGAATTTTTAACAGCCTTGTATATGGGAACCTGCTTCCCCATGATCTTCCCATTATTCAAATAGGCAGGACAAATAGAAATACATTGGTTCCATACATTGGCAGCACAAGCCATGTCTACAAGAGTTCACACAGTGAAAACCCAAGATTTGTAAGGAAGATTCTGTATCTGCCTCTGCCTCTGGCTCTATCATAGAAGAGAAACACTTTTTCTATGTAACCATGGAGGAGAAATAGATGGGTCCTTGCTTAATATAAATTTTTCTCAGTACTTTAGCTTTGATTCAGAAGCTTCTTTGTTTCTCCCTAACAGAAGAAAATAAAGTAAAAAGAGAGAGAGAGAGAGAGAGAGAAATTCAGCATAAAGAGAGTTTTGAATGCAAGTAACAAGGCAAAACCATGGTAAAACAGGTAAGATTAGAAATTAGGTTAGCTTATAGAAAGTAGTAAACTCAACACAGTTGTTAGAAGTGCTTCTGAAATTCTCAGTTAAATGAGGCATTTTTTAACTAAAAAATTATAACCATACAACTATAAAGGAAAATGAAAATTATAATAAATGTGGATAATTCTAGATGCTTATGCAAATCAACCCAATTACGGGGCTCTTTGTGATAGTTATTCAGAATTTTTGGTAGTAATGAGTGTTATACTTTAAATATGAAGTGTCCTCCTAAGTCTTATGTATTAATGGCTTGATTTCCAATGCAGCAATGTTTAAAGGTAATACCTAGAATAGTGACTAGACCATGCAGTGCTCACCTCAAATCCACTGATGAATTAACAGCTCTATGGGCTACTGGGAGATTGGACCCAGTTGGAGGAAGTAGCTCACTGGGGGTGTACTTTGGAGGATATTCTCCCACTACACATCTTGCTTACAGAAAGGTGACCAGCTGTGCTCCTGCTGCCATGGTGTGCTACTCTGTCTCAGTGCAAAGTAATGGAGCCAGCCAATTTGGATCAAAACCTCTGAAAATATGAGCCAATTTAAATCTTTCCTCCTTTAAGTTGTTCTTTTCAGGTATGCATTCACAGTGACACAAAATTAATGAACACAATAAGGATAGGAGTATGAGTATGGCATTTTGTAACTGGATTTTAATGTAAATGATCCTGGATACAAGTCAGGATTAAATTTAAAAAAAAGAGGTTAAACCAATGCACTCCTTTGCACTGGCTGCATCCCTCACAGAGTAGAGTGATTTTGTAGCTGATTTATCCATGATTTTATTGTTGTAATATCTCTGTGTTGCATTACATTGCTATTAGAGGGCCAAGAGCTTGCCTTCTTTATCCTTTAAAATTAATGAGTGGTTGGGCCAGAGGGTTAGCTCAGTGGTTCCGGTGCCTGTCTTGTAAGTGTAAGGTCCTGAGTTTGATCCCCGGTAACCACATACAATGCTGGGTGTGGAGACTCATGCCCACCAGCAATCAATACCACAGACCACAGTGCCAGGCATGGTGGCTCACGCCTATAATCCCAGCAATCGGAAGGCAGAGGCAGGAGGATTGCTGAGTTCGAGGCTTGCCTAGGCTACATAGTGAGCTCAGAGACAGCCTGAACTACAAAGCGAGACCCTGTTTAAAAAAAAAAATTAATGAGTGGTCTTAGGTCATTACCTATCTTGACTCATTCCTCTTTGGTGAACAAAATGCTATAAAATTAGTGGTTGACCTTCAATGAGTTATTTATTTGCTATAAAATAGAATATTTTAAATAAAACTGTGTTTTTGTTCATATGGTGCCTTTAGGACAAGTGATAGTGTGGGCACAGCATGTCTTCTTGTATATTACATATTAATCTTAACCTATTAGGGTAGTGGCTTTATGGTATGAATAGACATAGGACCCTTTTATTAGGACAATTTACAATCCAATGCCCATTTGTTTCAGAACAAGTTGAAATTACTGGCGGCATCAGGTTACCTTGTAACTTGTAACAAGTCAAAGCTCAAAATATTTTGATTTTGGATTAAAGCATGAGTACACCATGTATCCTAATTTAAAATCTACAGATAATGGTCAGACTTTGTGAGTAATTTCTCTACACTTCCCTGATACTATTTGGGAAAATAGAGGGTTTTTTTGTTTTGTTTTGTTTTTTGTTTTTGAGACAGGGTCTCACTTTGTAGTTCAGGCTGGCCCTGAGCTCACTATGTAGTCCAGGCAAGTCTTGAACTCAGCAATCCTCTTGCCTCTGCCTCCTGAGTGCTGGGATTACAGGCATGAACCACCATGCCCGGCATTGGGTATGTGGCACTGATTGCTGGTGGGCGTGAGTCACCACACCCACCATTGTTGTATGTGGTTACCAAGGATTGAACTCAAGACTTTGTGCTTGAGAGGCAGGCGCCAGAGCCACTGAGCTAAATCTCCGGCCCTGTTTATTTGTTTTTGAGACAGGGTCTCACTTTGTAGTTCAGGCTGAGCCTGAGCTCACTATGTAGCCCAGGCAAGCCTCGAACTCCACAATCCTCCTGCCTCTGCCTCTGCCCCATGAGTGGTGGGATTATAGGCTTGAGCCACCAAGCCTTGCACAGTGTTATGTGATACTGATTGCCAGTGGGCATAAGTCACCACGCCTAATATTGTTGTATGTGGTTACTGAGGATGAACCCGTGACCTTGTGCTTGCTAGGCAGACACCAGAACCACTGAGCTAAATCTCTGGCCCTGATTGTTCTGTTTTATGAGACAGGGTCTTGCTATCTAGGTTCAGGCTGGCCTCAAATTCACTATGTGCCCCATGCTGGCCTTGTACTCATGGCAATTCTGCTTCAGCCTCCTAAATGCTGGGATTACAGGTGTACATCACTATGTCTGATTGATTGATTGATTGATTTAGAAATACAGATCTCAGAGACTTCAGAGGTAAGAAGAATACAGTGCACTTAATATAGAAGGTACAACGTTAGGTCTACTCGTGCTGTTTCTTACAACATTTCAACAGGAAGAAAGCCCCAATCAAAATGCCCAGTGGTGAGTACAGGTTGCCATCAGACTAACAATAAAAGAAATAAGGGGTTGCCGGGTGTGGTGGCTCACGCCTGTAATCCCAGCACTCGGGAGGCAGAGACAGGAGGACTGCTGAGTTCGAGGCTTGCCTGGGCTACATAGTGAGCTTAGTGCCAGCCTGAGCTACAAAGCGAGACCCTGTCTCAAAAAAAAAAAAAAAAAAAAGAAATAAGGGGTTTAGAACTTCATTGGTTGTATTTTCATACTGAATAATGATTATCCTTCTAGTAGGTATAAGAAAGATTGTAAGTTTTGCTGGTCATGTCATTAGCTTCAAGAAAGTACTGATGTGTTAATTGAGAGTGGAAAAATTAATACTAAATTTTCAGATTAATTTGCTTTCCATCTTTAAAAGTATTATGGTGATTTGAAATTGTAACAGGAAGTCACCAAATTTCATAGCATTTTTATGGACAAAATAGGTGAAAAATTTTCACAGTGACTAATTAATTACTTATTTGGCAAACACAGATGTTTGCTGTGCTATGTGTTGGGAGTCCTGTTATGTTTGTCAGCTTTCCATTACTGATATAACTGTCTGAGATAATCCACTTATAAATAAGGAGGTTTAATTAGAAGGTTTTAGACCATGGTTGGTTAGCCCCATTACTTTCAGTTCTCAGGTAAGGCAGCACATTACAGTGGAGCCTGTAGCAGAATAAGCTGCTTCTTTCATGGCTGGGATGCAGAAGGAAGGGGAAGAAGAAGGGGCTGGGGGGTTCCACTTTCTGTGTCAATAACCTAAAACCCCCATGAGCCCCATCTCTTAAACTGTCCACCCAACAGTGCCAGGCGTGGTGGCTCACGCCTGTAATCTCAGCACTCAGGAGGCAGAGGCAGCCTAAACTACAAAGCGAGACCCTATCTCGAAAAAAAAAATGTCCACCCAAGCCTTTAACACATGGGTTTGATTTAAAACATAGTATCAGTGATGAGCAGCAACTAGTGGCAGGGCAAATTTACACTCCACTTGGGTAAGTTTTAATAGATAAATAGTAATTATGAAATTTTCTTATTGTCATGATAGCAGACAGTCAAGTAAGCTACATGAGTATATAGGACCTAACATGCACTTATGTTAAATCCTTAATGCTTAGTACCTCAGAATGTGACCATGAGTAATACCTTTGTCCATGAGTGATGCCTTCTAAGACCCCAGTGGATGTCCAAAACTGAGGATAGTACTGAGGGACCAACAGCGGGCAGACTGGACCCAGCAGCTGTGGGCCCACCGTGCCCTGTGTTCCGGCGGACTGAGAGACCAACAGCGGGCGGACCAGACCTAGCAGCTGCGGGCCCGCCGTGCCCTGTGTTCCGGAGGACTGAGGGACCAACAGCGGGCAGACCGGACCCAGAAGCTGCGGGCCTGCTGTGACCTGTGTTCCGGCGGACTGAGGGACCAACAGCGGGCGGACCGGACCCAGCAGCTGCGGGCCCACCGTGCCCTGTGTTCCGGTGGACTGAGGGACCAACAGCGGGTGGACTGGACCCAGCAGCTGCAGGACCCGCCATGCCCTAATTTCCTGCAGACTGAGGGACCAACAGCGGGCGGACCGGACCCAGCAGATGCGGCCCGCCGTGCCCTGTGTTCCAGCGGACTGAGGGACCAACAGCGGGTGGACTGGACCCAGCAGCTGCGGAACCCGCCATGCCCTGATTTCCGGCGGACTGAGGGAACACCAGCAGGCAGACCGGACCCAGCAGATGCGGCCCCGCCATGCCTTGCTTCCAGTGGACTGAGGGAACAGCACGCGGACCCGGCTGCAGGGTGTAGTCCATTTTCAGTGGACTGAAGGCCGCCCACCAGCCCACTGTATCCTGGAGCTGTGCAGTGAGGAGTCAGACATAGAGGTAACTCATAAGCTCAAAGTATCCAGTATAGAATCGAACAAACCTTTTTATCTTATTTACTGTGTTTAATACTGATATTGGCATTTATTGTATTATGGTAACAAACATGATGTGATTCTTCTGCTCAAATACCTATCATGATGTGTTAGGAGTGAGAACTCTCAAGGGTTATTACAGATTCAAGGAGAACCCCAGGAAAGTGCTGCTTCCAAAGGGCCCCAGATAATAGAAAGAGACCTGCAACAAACATTGCCCTGTCATCAGACAAAGAAGAGCATTAAAAACAACGAAAGAGTAGAAATGGGAAAATACACAAAAAACCAGACACAAAGATCACCACCACAGGGAAATTCAGAGAAAAGGGAAATAGGGCAAACAAACTCAAACACCAGGACTCTTGGAGATGGTAACTAAAGCAGACCTAGTAAAATGGAAAGCAGAACTCATCTCTGAGATCAAAACAGAGATACTGTCCTCAGTGAAAGACTTCATTAAAGAAGAGATTAGTGAGATGATTGAATCCAAGTTAGCAGAAGCAATGGAACCTTTTAAACAGCTTCAAGCAGAACTCCAGGGAATGATGAAGGAGAATGAAAGCTTGTGCAGCAGGATGAATGAAGCAGAGAACCGAATCTCAGACCTAGAGGACAGCATAGCAGCCAGCGAGCAGGAAAGGTGTAATCTATGGAAAAGAGCAAGGGATCATGAGAAATCAATTCAACAGCTTCTAGATGACTCAAAGATAAATAACATAAGATTGATTGGAGTCACTGAGGAAGCAGGAGACAGTGTAAAAGACATAAAAAAGATACTGTCAGAGATAGCAACAGAAAACTTCACAGGAAAAGAAATAGACATACTGATAAATGAGGCCTATCGGACTCCAAAATACCATGACATAAAAATAGCTACAACTAGACACATAATTATCAAGGTTCCAGAT
>PVIC010026725.1:0-24328 GCA_004025085.1 Thryonomys swinderianus
AAAAAAAAAAAAAAAAAAAAAAATTGTTGGACCAGAGATTTAGCTCATTGGTTTCAGCGCTTGCCTCACAAGCTCAAGGTCCTGAGTTCGATCGTGGTAACCACATACAATGCTGGGTGTGGTGACTCATGCCCACCAACAATCAGTATCAAATACCACATAGCACATACCAGGCGTGGTGGCTCACGCCTGTAATCCCAGCACTCGGGAGGCAGAGGGAGGAGGATTGCTGAGTTTGAGGTTTGCCTGGGGTACACAGTGACCTCAGGTCAGTCTGAACTGCAAAGAGAGACCCTGTCTCAAAAAAAGAAAAAAAAAAATTGTTAACTGCAGTAACAACCAAAAAATGTAGGGGTCGCGCTGAGAGTACAAAATGTTCTACCATGACTTGTCAGGACAGAATCTGTCAGACGTCACAGAACCAACCAGACGTGGCTGGACATAAAAGAAAACTGTGGTCCCTGAAGATTCTCACCAGAAATCAGAGTGCTCGCTGGAATTTGGCTTTTTCTAGTGTTACATTGGCTCCTGAGGAAGACTTTTAGCTGTGGATCAGCGCTGCCCAGATAAATGTTTTCTTTTTTTTTTTTTGAGACAGGGTCTCGCTTTCTAGTTCAGGCTGGCTCTGAGCTCACTATGTAGCCCAGGCAAGCCTTGAACTCAGCAATCCTCCTGTCTCTCCAGATAAATGTTTAACAATGAGCCCTCCTGGGGTTGAAGAGCCGGGATTTGTCACAATGCAAATAGAGGTCCACAGTGTAAACACACACACCCTAAACGATGTGATTGATTTAAAGTTTACCAACAACACGGTATTACTGAATTTGGAGCGTGTATCAGTCCTGGACAGCCAGTCTGAGCCCGCTGCAGCATACCACCACTTAGGATTCACTTTTAAGTCTTTATTACTATTAATAGGAGGTAAGCAGCCTCAACAGAGTCAAAAACATCTTTTAAGTTTGAGAGAAAGCAGAACAGCTTCTTTTTAATGTGTAATCCCTGTCTGTGATATTCCATTCTTATGTTACAGTGTGAATTTCCCCAGATATTCAAATATATTTTTTAAAATCCCACGTGCGCTCCAGTAACTGAAATCAAGAGTTCTGGCATCTAATAGACCTGGATATAAGTCTAGGCCCTGCCACTTACTAGCTGTGTGATTTTAGACAGGACAGTGACCATCTCTGTTTCATCACCTATCAAAAGAGTCCCTGTCTCAGTACAGTTATGATAAGCACAAAGCAAGGTTAAGTACAGAAAGCAGCAATTAGTCTAGTCTGGGAACACAGTGAGTGTTCACTAAATGATAGTTATTGAACATAAAAATCCCTACATTAAAAACCTGGTAGGGCTTATCAATGTCTTTAAGAGTTTGAGAGAAACTGGGCATGGTGCCACACACCCGTAATCCCAGCACTCAAGAGGCTGAGGCAGGAGGATCACTGTGAGTTCAAAGCCAGCCTGGGTTACACAGGGAGTTCAAGACCAGTCTAAACTACAGCTGTCTCAAAACATTTGGTGGGGGGGCAAGGTAGAAAAAAGAGCAGAATTTTACCAACAGGTAAGATCCACAGTCACTGGTGATGGGACAGACATACAGGCACACACAGATACAAGGATACCCAAGTCAACTAAAACCTCAATGCAAAGAGGAAGAAACCAGAAAATGACCTCAAGAAGGACAAACCCTGACTGTGCTTATTTGAGTTTCCATCATCTAAGAACTCGGCTCCTCTGTTGGTGACACATTTTAAGACTTAAATGCTGGACCCTGACCCCCAGATGCATGTTCTGATCCCCGCTAACCTGTGGCTCCCAGAGGCTTCTTTTTCATCAGGCAAGATGACAGCAGTAAGTCCAATCCTTCCCTTTTTACAGGAAGGAAGAGGAGGTGGTTCAATACTTTGACATGGGCTTTCCACAGCAGCCAGACTGTACACATGGCAGCTCAAGTCTGAGGGCACAGGACAGACAGTGAACGATCTGTTAGTTGCAGGAAGATCTCGTATTCAGATGGCCCAGAAGACCACGAGGCGAGTGGACAGATAGAAGACAGACAGCAGGAGGGCAGTGTCAACTGCTCCTGAGTCTTGGCTTTCCTGGGGGAAAAAAAGTCAACTTCTCAATTTGCCAATTTCACCAGGTGGCAATTCAAATACACTCCTGTCTTCCGGCATCTTTGTTAGTGCTCATCCTAAGAGAGTTTACTTCAGTTGACAGGTTGGGTCAGGCTCACAACAAAAGGGGAAACAGTCTGTAATAATGAATCTGTTAATGCCTCTTCCTTGAGAGAGAAAAACTTCTCATTAGGCAAAGACTTGATGTTTTAAAAGAAGAGCCACAGGTCTTGGGAGGCAGCTAGGTTCAGGAATTCTTTTCTCGTTTTTTTTTTGTGGGGGTTGAGTAAGGAAAGATAAGGTGTATCCCATATAGGATATCACGCAGAACGGTCTAAAGCAGTAGCCTATAAGCAAACACACTATTCCTGCAGACAACAAATAAATGACTGTTCATCCTAAGAACATAATAAGTGCAGGCCTCTGGGGTCTTCTTTTGCTGCCAAGTGAGTTACTTAAATTGCTTTTGATTTTCAAAACCCTTTGATTTGGGATGAAGATCAAGAGTTGGGCACCTGTATTGGTGTTATTCTTATTACATACTGAATTTACTAGAAAAGAGTTACCCTTTACCTAGAAGCAAATACTACTAGCTCTAGGGCCATCTCTCCAACCCTCCTGCCATCTTCCCTAGTCACAGGAGGGTAGAAAAAAAAAAAAAAACAGGGACAATGCTTGGCCCAAGGTAGCTGAGTTACCAATTTACCCTGCCAAGCAGTCTCCAGAGTCCCTGTGCTGTGCCCTGAAGTCACAGGAGCAACTCAGTGGTCTCAGTCTCATTGTCTCGGGCTGTCCCAGGAAGACGCCACTGGACCTTCTGAACCAGGTCAAGGCAGCTGGGTAGAAGCCTGGCCTCTAAAAAAATTTTTTTTAAAAATCATCTTAGTTCAAGGCATTTTCAGTGATAATGCGCCCACAAGGTACCTGGGGTTTTGTCAGAATGTAAATTCTGACTCATTAGGTCTAAGTTAGGGCCTGAAAATCTGCATTGTAGCGAACTCCCAATAAACCTGCCATTTACCGAGAGAGTCTGGCCACCCAAGGACTAGCCTGTCCCTGGCGTGAGGAACTTCCTTTCCTGAGAAAAATACAGAAAGCTACAAGGCAGCCACACTTTGACTAGTTAAAGGTGACGCAGACACTTCAAGTCATGTACTGTTTTAGGACGTGATAGCTGCCATTCGCACACATGCAATGTCAGGCACTGCCCTGGATATATGGTCTCTTGTACATTTCATCCCATCTGCTAGTGAGGGAACTGAGGCACAGACAGTGCGTGGAGTTTGCTCCCCGCTTACAGAGTTAGTGACAGTTAGGTCAGGACTTGGACACGGCGGGCCTGGTTGTGAAGTGGGGATGATGAGCCGCCCCTTGAGTGCTTCCGGCGTTACAGACGAAGCCCAGAGTTTTCAGTTGATTTAGATGACAGTCTGGTGACCTCCTTCACAAAGAAAGGGACTGTCCCACTGCAAATTAGTACATTATAAAAGGGTCTCCAGGACACAATAGAGACCCACTTACCAAGATGATAGCATACATGAGACTTCCAACTTCATTTTGGGTTTTTTTGAGACAGGGTCTCGCTTTGTAGTTCAGGCTGGCCCTGAGCTCACTATGTAGCCCAGGCAAGCCTCAAAGTCAGCAATCATCCTGCCTCTGCCTCCTGAGTGCTGGCATTATAGGCATGAGCCACCACACCCAGCACTGTGGTGTATGGTACTGACTGGTGCTGGGCATGAGTGACCACGCCCAGTATTGTTGGTATGTGGTTACTGGGGATTGAACCAGGGAACTTGCGCTTGCTAGGCAGGCAATGCAACCACTGAGCTAAATCTCCAGCTCTTCATTTTCTTTAATCCAACAGTGAAAAATGCCATTCTGCCATTCGTATGGCTTTGCAATTAAACCTTTTATTTAACTTAGTACATCAGCAGCGTCCTTCCATCTCTGAGCCTCTGCCAGGCAGCTCTCACTACCTATAAACGTATGTTTAACCTTCACGGTCAAGTCCTACATGGCACTGTCACAGCACAAGTAACAGCATTTTTTGTTTCAAGTGGTTTCCCCTGGTCATGTGGTTCCACTTCCAAACAAGCAAGGCTCACTTCCCTCCCCTTCCGGCTTCCCTCCTCCTCTCTTGCACTCAAGCAGCAGCTCTGGGTGGGAACATGTGGAGGATGGTCAGTGTATCTTATCACCACAGAGGCTGATGGGGCCCCTGGCCTGGGAGATCAGAGAGCTTTGCCCTCTGCCCACCTCCTGGTACAAAATCAGCCATTCTTCCCCTCGCCTGTGGACACGGGTGCACTTCCTGAAACCAGATGACTGACTGCCCACCCTGAGAAGCAGATATTTTATCCCAAATTCGGCTCTCAAAAGTGAGAGATAAGTATTGGAGAAAATTGCTGATTGCCACTGTGACCGCCGGGAACAAAACGTACTTGGTGAACACACTTAAAAGAGACGAGACTTCAGAGACATTCTCTTCCCTTGAGTTTTGGCAAACAGAAGCCCCCAAGTCATCTGTCCCGGGGAGAGACAATGGTCTGGAAACAATAGCTGCCGCTTCTTTCTCGTGACTTAATCCCCAGAACCATCCTCTCCTTGAAGCAACGCTAAAATCTTTGTTGGAAGAAGGCGCGCTATCGATGTGATTAGCTCAACTGTATTGAGTTCTCCACCAAGCCCTTAACAAGCTCCAATTCGTGTCACTGTTCCTCCATTTTACAGACAGGTCCACTGAGGTTCAGAGAGGATAAACAGCTTAACACAAAGTCACACATGGCAGGAGAAGGTCAGCTGAAGGATTTAACAGCCAGTTTAACCACCAAGACAACACTCCCTTGAATCTGATACTGCAAGACGGGCCCAGGCTCTCACAGACAGTCAAGGAGGGATATGGGTCGGGTAAACTAGGCTTAGCCGCCACAGCGAACAACCCCAAATCTCAGCGGCTTAATGCCTCCAGAAGCCCGTTTGGTGCTCAAACAGCACAGCACCTGCGCTCATTAGAGCCTCGCAGGGAGCCAGGCTGATAGAGGATCCATCTCCGCCCACGCTCCCGCCATCCACAGGGCAGAAGGAGCCAGGCTCGCTCACAAAGCACCCACCTAAAGCTCCACGCGTCACTTGTGCTCATGTATTTTTTGAACAAAGCAAATCACAGAGCTACATTCGACTTCAGGGAAAAGGAAAGATGTGGGGGGACTGTTCGGTAAAGCCAACTCGTGATTTCCTCACCTGGCTGGGGAAGGGGCCGCCAGCTAACTCTGCCTTTCACCATGAGATGCGTGGTGGACAACGCAGCTTGGGAGGTTTAATTTTTTCCTCCCTCTATTGATCTTCTTTTTGGTTTATTTGCTACTGAAAATGAAACATCAGACAGTCTGATTCGGTCTAACTAGGGCTTTTCTTTATCAGTGTCTCTGACAGAGCCAGGGCTCAGGGCTTTTGAAGGTCTTTGGGATTCTCGAAGCTTCTGCGGCTTACTTAGCCTGCCTCTTGAAGTTGCGATAGATTTCGGGTCATCACGGAAGTCAGCATTAGCGGAAAACTTCCATCTTCCCAATTGGGCCTGAATATTTAAGATTTTGAAAGCTTGGCTGGGACCAGATTTAATTTTAAAGGGGGAAGGGGGTTGCTTTTGAACTTCAAGAAGAAGGCTGGCGGCTCAGCAGGGGCCGCCTTAGCAAAGGGAAAAGCAAAAAGCCCTGTGGTCTTAAAAGAAACTCCGTTCCAACGCTGAAACGCTAAAGCTTCCAGTTGGTGAGCCTTAAATCAGACTTCAAAAGCGCTGCTAGTTTAAATATTGTTTATAGGACTGAAGTACTGCTCCTTCTTCCTCTAGATGGATTTTAAATATTCCCTAATTTGATTACTCGGGGGAGAGAAAAGCAGACCCCTCTTAAATGAGCTTCCCGGCTAATTATTCAGAGAGATCGCTTTTTATTGTGTAATCAAACATAAAGTCTTACAAAGAGCCTGGAGACATATTCTCACCCCACCCGCCCCTGCCCACCTTCCACCTTGGCGTCTGTGTGTGTTTCCTGTGCCCTGGCTGTGAGCTGGTAGATGTTCAGCAAGGTCCCGATCGTGAGGAATCATACCCCTTTTCTCAGGCAGGGCCTCTCCAATCCGGCGCTAGGAGAACCCAGCCGTAAATTAGGTTTATCTGGATCACATCTTGCTTCCCGTATTTAAGCACTTTCCCCTACCAGAAGCAATCAGCAGACTCTGCAAAGTCCAGACCTGAGTGATCGAAATTGGTCTGTTCAACGTCTCAAGTCTGAGCTCTGTCCTAGGTGAGAGCCAGTTAAACGACTGAAAAGATCCAAGCCATCTAGAAATCCTTTCTGAAGAGGAAAAGAAGATAAAAAGAGATGGATGGATGATTGGGGGATGCGTGGCTGGATAGATGACGGATCGATGAGTCAATCGACAGAGAAATCACACAATGACCCTCCTTAGATGCTTCTCACAGGAGAAACCGTAAGTCCAAGGTCTAATAGCTCTGCAAACTTAATTTCACGTAATTCATTTAACAGCAAAATCAGACATGAGCCAGACTGATTCGGTGGCAAACCCTTACCTGAAGCCATCTGGAGTCTTTATCTCACTGAGTGTAAAAACTAATGTATTTTATCCCAGAAATATCATGACGTTTGGTTATGTTTTCCTAGACCCTATTGGAGGCCCTATGGTAATATATGGTATATGCAGCATAATTTCTTTCTGAAAAACCAGAATTATGCATTTGGATAAATGCAGGTGGGATTACAGGTTTGTCACCAACAGAGGCTACTGGAAGGTTCCCAGCCCAGGAGAGCAGAACCTGGGTTTAGAAGGGTCAGAGCTTATTTAACTGGAGAGGAAGGTACTTGTGTAAAAAACTAAGAGATGACAATATGAAATGATTGGCAACATTCTGAAGCAGGAACCCATACAGGAAAAGGACCCTGAAGCTATAACTTCATTTATTTTGTTATACATCCGCATGTGGCCGGGTGTATTAAGTCCCCAAGTTTGTTTCCCCTCTGTAAAATGGGCTGATGACAGTGACGTCCCAAGGTTGTAGTAACCGAGATGGTTTGATGAGAACCCACACACCCCGCGTGTCTCACACACAACGTCTTCGAGAACGTTAGCTCAGAGAACCTCCATCTGGCCCCTGCTCACTGTCCCGCCCAACCAGCGAGGCCCCCCCAGAATACGCACTCTGAGGGCGGGACCTTAGTCACGGCTAAAAGACAAAGATGTAGAAATAAGCACACTTTTCAGTTCTCTCTCAGGAGTCGTCTCAGGCTTGTCCTGGCTGGTAACTGAAGGTCCTGAGTTCAAACCCTGGTACCAAGTGGGGTGCAGGGGGGGAGGGGAGGAGAGAGTTCGGGGATAGGTCCTGAGTCCAAAGTGCCAGACAGATGTACACTTCGTACAAATATATCCCACCCACCTCCATCCACCTTCGATCAGCAAGCAGTGGTCTCCACTGTCCTTGATTTTACACACACACAAACTCAGCGACGGAGAACCCCCACCCTTCTGGTAGGGAGGGGAACATACCAGAGACCAACCACCATTTGTCCTCTATTTATTGCATTTGTTAAAAACAAAAAAACAACCTATTATAAACAGAGGCTCCACAAACGGAAAACTCATTAAGTTGTTTCTCACTCAGGGACCCAGGGGGGAGCAAGAACTCAATAAAAACAGTCAATAAGGACAAGTGGAGGGAGCAGAGGTGGGAGCACCTCCTCAGGACATCAAAGGTAACCGGTGCTCAGGCCCCGGCCCGGCCTGCGGTGGGAGGGCTCTTGCCAATCGCCTCTCTGCAGAGACTTTTTATTTTTTTCCTTCTGGTTGGTTTTCTGAGTTAAGAGGAGCCAGAGCACATGCTGCTGGATGATTTTCGTAAATTTTAATTAAAATGGTTATCTGGGGATTATAGGAAAAGTGACATTTGGCTGGATTATACTCGATGGGGGGCAGCTGGGCAGCTGCTTAATAAGATGTCACCAGAGGGAAATAGACTCACCTAGCTCTATCTTTTAAATCAATAAGAGACTCTCTCTCTTCTGTCTCTCTCCTTTCTTTCTCCCCTCAGTGAGAAAATAGTGAGTGACTTGACAGGCAGGATTTTTTATCACTGAGAACGTGTGCTCATTATTAAGAAGGGATCATCTGGTATATTCTTTTCAACCCAAATCTATTCCTAACCCAAAACGTCCCAGCGCCCCTGCTCTACAAATGAGCACGCTCCGGGTACCGCGAGCCACACTGGACTGCATGCGCCCGTCCCTGACCACCCAACAGAACCTGTGCTCGTCTCTGCTACTCCATGTTGGTGGATAACCCGGAGAGGCGCCCCCGGGCTCGCTTAGAAGATGAGCCAGCGACCTAGAGGACACGCTAATGAGTGAAATCAATAGATCACAGATAGGCAAATACCGGATCTTCTCGTTGATATGAGCACCTGTAGATGCAAATGAGCTCTAGAAAGTATGACAGTCTTTGTAGAATGCGAAATTTCCAAAGGAAATTTGGTGTGGGGATGTAATGAGGGGAAGGAATAAATATGATTCTGAAAGAAAATAAAAGAACATGTATATAGGGGGTGGGGAGGTGTGGTGGGTGGGGATATGGGTAAAAATGAGAATCGACTGAGTCATATATTGGTACAAATTCCCCAATGTTATGTGTGATTGTGAGATGTATATAAATTGTACCAATAAAGAATTCAATTTAAAAAAAAGAAAGAAAGAAAATGAGCCAACAGTGAGCCCCACGGTACCTCTGTGGTGTCTTGAGAGGACACCACTCACTGTGCCTACAGACAGGCCAGGTCCTGTGCTGAGGACGCTCTTGTGGCGCATGACCCAGTCCTGCCTCCCTGGGGGCCTCACAGGCTCCATTCTCATCCCCCGGGAGAAGGGAAGAGGATGGACCCCAGAGAGGTTAAGTGGCTCTTGTAAGGTCACTCGGCCGGGCTGCGCTAGAGCCAGGAGCTCATCCTGCAGCTGTTGATGGATCACCAGGCTTTTCAAATGCCTGTTCTCTGTACAAGTCTCGCCATCCCTCACGGGGAACATCAGTATTGTCTTGCTTTCCCATCAGGAAGCTCCCAGGCCTGAGATGTAAGTGCCTTTGTTGTAGCCCGAGAGTTGCTATGGAGATGCTGTATGCATCCATCTCCAGTGCACAAGTGGAGCAGCAGGAGCCACAAAGTGTAACAAATGTCCTTCAGGAATATTCATGACTCCGATGGGAGGGAAGGAAGAAGGACTTGCCAGAGCGGAACCCTCACAAAATTAAACACGCTAGCCAAACGTATAGATCAAAGCCTGGGCTGCAGTGTGATGCGCTCAGGGTAGGGGGCACTCCAGTACAATATGGGAGCTCTGGCCATTGTACCTCGGTTCACCTGACCTCAACCAAGTTCTTTCCAAGCTCTTCTCCCAGCATGAGTTTTACCACCTGTAAAATGAGGATTTGCCAAGTGACTCTGACCAACTTCCATGGCTCCTCATCGTTCTCTGGATGTTCAGACCTTATCGATGCCAAGGCAAGGGGCAGGGTTCCTACGGGCTTGGAAAACTGTGTTCATGGAAAGATCAAGATGGGTGGAATGCAGTAGGGAGTAGTGAGGTCTGTGGCAAAGTGAAACACTCTCAAGCCACTCAAGAGAAGCCATCTCTCTCAGCTCCAGCTCGTCTTGCTCGAACCAAGGACTTAGCATTTTCAAGAAAAAATACACACTTGATTATGTTAAAAAATCTCCCCATTGGTGGGCCGGAGATTTAGCTCAGTGGTTCCGGTGCCTGCCTCGCAAGCGCAAGGCCCTGAGTTCGATCCCAGTAACCACATAGAATGCTGGGCGTGGTGACTCACACCCACCAGCAATCAATACCACATACCACAGTGCCGGGCATGGTGGCTCACACTCGGGAGGCAGAGACTGGAGGATTGCTGAGTTCGTGGTAGCTTGCCTGGGCTCCATAGTGAGCTCAGGGCCAGCCTGAACTACAAAGCGAGACCCTGTCTCACCAAAAAAAAAAAAAAAAACAACTCCCCATTGGTACAATACTAGGTAAATATGTCTCCCCATGGGTCATACTTTGCAACCTCTGCTTCTTAGAAAGTACAAGGAAGCATTCAGGGAAACCTTTTCCTCTGCTACCAAAAACCAGCACCTACCAAGAAGCAACACAGCAGCTGGTTTGCAGAGCTGAGTGAAATATTTAAAAATCAGAGAAGCATTTGGGGATTTAAGTCAATTCAAGTGCTTCAGTAAAGGATAAGCAAGATGCTAGAAGCTGCCTGTCACATCTTCCCCTACATTGTATTTTTTCTGCCACTCTCAATGAATCAGAAGTGTCAGCCCTTCACTTTGGATTTCCTGCCTGGGGTGGTTAATTGAATTTTAATTAATGGCAACTTTAGGAGCAGAAGATGAAATCCTAGCTCAAGGAAGACAAACGTAGAACTGCACATGTGGAAGGCTTTCCTGAGACCATGTCCGCCCATCCCTTTCATCTCATGAATGAGAAAACTGAGGCAGTGAAGTCTGGTTTGCACAGGGTCCCTTAGCTCAGAGTCCAGGGCTGACAGGAAGGAAGATTCCAGGCTGCCCTTGTGACCAGCCTTCAAAAACGACACTGATCTCAAGAATCTGGGGCCGGAGGGTTAGCTCAGTGGTTCCGCCACCTGCCTCGCAAGCTCAAGGTCCTGAGTTCGATTCCCGGTAACCACATATAATGCTGGGTGTGGAGACACGCCCACCAATAATCAATGCCACATACCACAGTGCCGGACATGGTGGCTCACGCCTGTCACTCGGGAGGCAGAGATAGGAGGATTGCTGAGTTCGCGGCGGCTTGCCTGGGCACCATAGTGAGCACAGGGCCAGCCTGAACTACAACGCGAGACCCTGTCTCAAAAAGCAAAAAAAAAAAAAAAAGAGTCTGGTTTCCAGCATCAGGAATTCATGTCATAGCAGACGAAACAGAGCAAGGTGACCTCTTCGAATGCTGATGTCACCCCTCCCCAGGGAAGCAGCGCGTCAGGGACTCGCTGTCAGCCTGGCAAGCGCTTGGCTAGGACCGAGTCAGGACCCAGGGGCCTCACACAGAACTCCTCAATCATCCAAGGAGGGAACATGCTCACTCCGAATGTGCTTGTGCCTTTATCATAGACACGGATCCCCTCGCAGAGCTCAATAAACCCTCTTCAAACCCCGGTTCTCCAGTCTGTCCCACTCTGACACGTTCTTGCATTTGTGTCGAGTTCTGCTCAAGATCTGGGGAAAAGTGAACCAGACACAGAAAGAGATCACGTCTCCAGCCCTCTAGGCTGCTTCGCTCTTTCTCTCTTCCCTCTTTGCAGCCTGCTCTGAGCTCTTTCTGCGGAGCAGCCAAGGCCTAGTCATCAGCGTTGGCATTAACCTCGCTTCCGTTTGGATCTTGGCTCTGCTCCTCACTAGCGAGTACCAAGTGAAGACGCTCCTCGGAAACTCAGTAGTTGAAGGAGGACATGGCCTCACTCAGTGCGTTCTGAAGTGACACAAACCATGAGCTTGCACACACACACACACACACGCACTCGGTACTCTCTGACTCCTTTCCAAACCCACATTCTCCCCCCCAAGACTCTCCCCATCCACCTTATCCTGCTAGGGTTTGACCTTCAGTCATGGCTCCTGCTCCCAACAATGCCACTCCTCCAAAGAAACCTGCTCCCCCTGCTGCACTTCCGGAACACCAGGCCGGAAACGCTCACTAGCTCTCATTCTTCCAAACACAGCAAATATAGATCATTATCCTTGAGGTCCAGGCAATAATTTGCTGAGGAAGAGCCTGGTACATATAATTTGGGGTCAAAAGTATGATGTAGTTAAACATCCCATCTTCTACAGGGTGAAAAGTCAACTAAAGTAGTTATTACAGAAGAAAAGTCAAGACCAGTTCTGGACATACACATTGGATGGACTTCCAGAGCTGCCAATATGGATGCTCATCCGGTACAATAAGCCCCGTTTCACCTGCTTCGAATTGTACACATTTTTAAATTATCTCACATTGGAACAAAGGTCAACTTCTGATCTTCAGTATGTTGTGTGATATTTGGAAGGGTCTGGAAAGGATTCATACCTAGAGCCCTGTTTTCCCATTTTTTTTTCCTTCCTTCCTTCCTTCCTTCTTCCTTTCCTTCCTCAATTCCTCCTTCCTTCTTTCCTTCCTTCCTCTTTCTCCTTCTCTTCTTCCTACCTTTCTTCTTGCCTTCTTTTCCCTCTCTCCTTTCCTCTTTCCTTTCTTCTCCTCCATCACTTCTGAACCCCTTCCTTCTCCTGTTTCCTTTAGACCACAGAATTCAAGCTTCCTGTAATTGGAAATGCCACGCACAAGCCAAACCACAGGGCCTCCATACCCAGCCTGTCTCGGACCAGCGGGGGGTCCTCCCCCCAGAGCACCATGATCTCTGTGAACCCTGGCTCCTCCGATGAGCCCCCGAGCTTTGTCTCCCAGGTGATAAGCAGCAAGGACATTGAGGATAACAAGTCCTCTTCAACCAGGCCGGATGAAGAACCTCTCCCTATCTTTAAGTCCTGCTACCTCACAGGGGCCTTTCTGCCTCTAGGTCTATATCGGTTCTTCCTCCCCCAGCCCCACCCCCACTCACTGAAAGAAGACACAGATCCTCAGCCCTATTCAGTCTTCTTGGGTCCTTTTCTTTCTCTCCAGAAACACATCCTGTAATTTGAATCACTCTGAGCCTTTCCTCCTAGGGAAACACTCCATGGGCACTTGTTGACCTTTTCAAATTTTTCAGGTATATTTTATTTAGAACACTGTCATCTCTGTGCATAATCTATACAAAATTTATGTCGTTTTCTTCAACACTAAGTCTTTCAAGTTCAGTACTTACTTTTAAACAGCCCTGTCAAGGTATTATTTGCATATCATAAAATTCACTCATTTTAAATGTACAATTTGCTGATTTCAGTCATTTAAAAAATCGTACAGCCATCACCACCCTCTGATTTTAGAACATACTCATCAACCTCAAAGAAAACCTCATGTCTATTAGCAGTTTCTCTCCTTCTCCAGCCAGAGTCCCCAAGCAGCCACAACTCTACTTTCTGTCTCTACAGATTTCTCTTTTCTAAGCAGAGATTCACTCGTCTTTTCTATGTTCCCTCACCCAGAAACAAGCCTTTTCAGTACCTCACCCGGTGGGAGACACAGACCCACTGGCATATCCACTGATCATCAAGGGCCCTGGCTCGGGAATAAAATTCATGCACATGCGCGCACGCTAGTCATCATACAGCTGGGGCTGGGAAGACCGTAGTCCTGTCAGAACTGTGACTCGATTCTCTACATGGCATAAAGAATTTAAAACTTCCTGGCTTGAAATGGCACAGCAAAAAGAAAGAGGACTCACACAGAAAGGCAGAGAAGGGAGAAGGGAGAGAGAGAGATACAGGTCCCTGAAGATATATGCAAAATTATTGACTCTGGTCCAGAATATCTTCTTCCCATGTCCCCAGCTGTCTCTCTCTCTTTGGCGGCACCCAAGCCAAGACCTGCCTGCTCGGCCGGCGTTCTTTAGCACCCTCTTCGGTGTGTCTGGCAACCCAGGCTGGGCCAGGATAACAAGCCCTGGGTACAGCAGAGACCCAAAGAGGAGGGTGAGGAGGTCAAAACAGACCAAGAGTATGCACAGGATCCCGGCGGTCAGAGCCAGAGGAGGGCAGAAACGTAACCATCCAGAAAGTGGCTAAAACGGCTGTAAGAAAACTCTACCAGTTCTGCTTCATCAACATGGGATGAGAAAGGTTCCCCTCACCCTGAAAAAAGAAAACACTGTTCTCTAGACACAGGTTATTATCTAAGATAAAGAGGACCCAGGGTCCCCCATCACCAGATCTGTGATCCGTCTGGATTTCTTCAATATGAGTTTCCTTCAGTAGCTGTTTGTGGAGCACCTGCCGTGTAAATGGAACCGAGGTGCAGCACACTGTAGGGGAAAGAGGAAGACGATGGGCAGCAAACCGGAAGCAGCAGTGCAACTGTAGACGCTGAGGGGAGACTTCTGGTTGCCACGGGGATGACCTAATCAGGATGGGCAAAGAAAGCCTCTCCCAGATCTGACCTGAAGAGTTGAGCTGAGGAGGCAAGGAGGCCCAGAGCAGAACAACTTCCCTGGCTCTTCTCCTTCCTCCACCCGCTGATTTTTGTCCACAATGAGTCCCAGAGAACTTCCTGAGTTCGCTGTCTGATGGATCCCTGCCAAGCTTGCACTGTCACGTCTCTTCCTTGGTGTATGACACTGTTTCTGACATTCTCCCAGGCTTCCTCTAATGGGCTCAGATTTTACCACTCCATACCTTCAACAGGGCAAGCCAACCTTACCACAGTACCTCCCTCTTCTTAAACATCCACATTCTCACATAATTTACTCTGCTCAAAAGTCTCTTTCATCATGACTCTTCAGTCCGGTAGATGCCGACTCAGCCTTCAAGATCCAGCTCAAAGGTTTCCTCCTCTCCAAAAACCTTCCCTGACTCCCAGGGATTCCCATTGTTTCAAGTCTCTTTGTGTCCTGTACTGGCTTTGAGTATTTAATTTTAATTTACAGCTCTATCTCACAGTATTAGGAGCTTCTTTTGGCTAGTACCAAGATCTGAAAAGTAGCGACTTGATAGAGACAAAAATTTATTTTTAAAAATGAATCCAAAGATTGCAAACTGAGTCTGGACCTTGTTTTCTTCTCTTTACTCTGCCATCCTCAGTAGGATTCCTGTTCCAACCTGGCAGCCACATTCTAGCTTTAAAGCAGAAAGTATACAAAATATAAGAATGACCGCACAGTAGGCATGATGGTATATGTCCGTGGTATGAGCACTCTGGGAGGCTGAGAGAAGAGGATGTCAAGTTCCATCCCAGCCTGAGTAGCTTAGCATCTAGCAAGACCCTGTCTAAAAATTTAAACAATAAAGTCTGAGGATATATCTCAGTGTAAAAACCCTGAAGTCAACCCCTAATAATGCAAAAAATAATAATAAAAGCACCCCCCCAGCTATATTCAAGCAACTGTCTCAGAAGCCCCATTGTCCCCTTCTACAAAAGTCTCATCACTCAAAAATTCAATCACCAATTTGTGTCCAACTGCAAAGGACGCTGGGAAATTCGCTAGTAAATCTCTCCCTCTCACCACATAGGAAGAATCATAGTTCTACTGCTAAGGAAAAGGGGGGAAAGGTATGTAAGATTCATACAAACATAGACATCTTACCTTCGACCTGGCACACAATAATGGCTAAGAAATGCATTTCCATCAGAGGTCTACATCTAGAAAGGAAAGTCCTTCTCCTTTAGTCCCCTCTTCCTCCATTTTTACATTAACCTCCATCCTATTTGTCAGAGCCTTGACAAAAGCAGATTAATTTCCCAGCCTTTCACTGCCTTCTAAAACTTCCTCAAATTGATTTTGAATTCATGAATCCTATTCTGAGAGAGGCACCATTTGACCAAGGTCTAATTTGCAGGGTGAGTTGCATAATGAAGTCTTTGTAGGTGCAAATCACTGGAGACAGCAGGTTGTGGCCTCTCCATGGACAGATACCCTCCCCAAATCAATGGCAGCTGAAATCCCAAGAAACTAACATCTATGCCACTCCTTCTACCAGTTTTAGGACTATTAGAGGATAAAATCACTTAAATAGAAACTCGAAATGTGAACCCTTTGCCATCTAATATTCCCCCCTAAAGCAATCCAGAAAGCACAAAAGACTTCTCTTGTTTTCCCCCAAAAAAGAAGAAAAAATTTATTTAGTCATTTGAAATTTAGATTGTTAGATAAGCATGGATTAGAGGATGCAAGAAAAAAAGCAGAATTTCCTTTCTCTGGTGTATGACTCAGCACTTCAAATGGGCCATTTTCTCTGAGGCATGGGTATCACAGCCAACCCCCGGCCGGCCCCAGGAACTGAGAATTGACCAGATTCCTCTGTGTATGAGTGACCATCATAACATTTCCTTCCTCCAGGAAACCCCATACTGTAGCCTTCCCAAACAAGTCCTTTCTCCCAGGTAACTGAGCAGTTCTAAGGCTTTGTTCCATTTCACACTGAATTACAATCTCTCACTGTAGTGTTTCAGCACCAAGGACAGCTTCCACCTGGAGGAAAGGACGTTCTAAAGCCCATGCATGGTTTTCAGCCAAGCAAGTTCCAAATTAGGGAGTGGATATAAGTGAAGGGGCTAGAGAGTTGCGTGGATGTATTCACAGAAAACATGAGCGCTTGCTTCCAATTTTCTTTAAAAAAACCTAATTTATATTTCACCTTTTGAGAGTGTGGGTATATCAATTTCCTAACAGAATGATTCCACAGCCCAAGTGGCTTAAAGCAACAGAAATGTATTGCCTCAGAGTTATGGACACTGTATGTCCAAAACTCTAGGTGCCAAGTAGCCTTAGTGGTACAGTGGTGAGCACAGCTACTTTTCAAAGTCAAGGTGCCAGCAGGATCATGCTTTATGTACAGTTTGTAAGGGAGAAGTCTTCCTCGACTGCTCTCACTTCCAGTAGTTGCTGGCCATCTGTGGTCTCTAGATATATCACTCCAATCTCTGCCACTGACATGGCATGGCCCTCTCTTCCCTGTGTGTGTTTCTCTCACTATGAGGATACCAGTCATCCTGCATAAGAGCCTGTTGCCCTCTAGTATGATTTCATCTTAACTCATTATGTCCTCATTGGCTCCATTTCCAAATAAGATCACATTCTAAGTTACTAGAAACTAGGGAGTCAGTACCTCTTTGGGGAGGCATGATTCAACCCATAACAAGTAATTCTGAAGAGGTATTCTGTGCTGCATAAAAACCAGTAATAGTAAGTATGGAAATAAAAAGCAATTGAGAGAAGTGGTAGACGCCATAGGGAGGTGGAGAGCAAAGACTTATCTAAAGGCTACAATCAGTGTGCTACAGGAAAGAGGGCAATGTAGCCCCATTTCAGCCCCAGGCAAGCCAGAGCTCTGAAATTTTATGCAAAACCTTCTAGCTTTAACAGGTTGGACTACACCTCCAGTCTAATGACATACATGGGTGAGCTTGATTTAGCCTGTGAATCACCAGTTTGGAAAGTCAGGCTTATGGAGATCAGAAAGTTTCCCGAACAAGATTTCTTCTTAGAATTATAAACAGTTCTCTCTGATTGCAGCAGAGTTTAACACGAGTGAAGGAAAGAAAGAGCAGCCAAATCCTCCAAGGCCTCATAGGCCGGGAGGAGTTGCCAAAAGAAAAATGAAAAGCCATTGGTAGACTGATAGCAGGGCAACGCATGGTCAGATTTACAATCTGGGATAAACCACCCCATTTGGACCCCAGTGGAATCCCTCTCCAGCTCCCTGACACCCAAAACTAAAGACAACCCCAGTCTGGAGTCATCTGCCTCCCGCCATGCGCAGTGGTACCTCAAGTCACAGGTAACCTTTCTGTTTCCATCAGATCTGCAGAAGCTCCCGGAAATGGTTTGGGAAGACGCCCATAGGACAGTTAGGATGGAAAGTGAGATACACAGGAAAACTCCCAGGTATTTCTTTCGACAGATAAAGGACATCAGCCTAATGATGACAATATCAGCAACGGCAGTTAGTGATGACCAGGTGGTTTCCCTGCGGTGGCCCTGCATTACACACTTTGCGCGTGCGTGTTATCTCTTCATTTTCACAACAACCCTGCAACGTGGGTACCCTTAGTTTTATTTTACACATAAGAGAATGAGGCTCTGAGAGGCTAGAGGATTGCTCAGGACCACAGCTCATGAATGGTAAGATCATGACTTAAATGCGGATCTCTCACATTTCCAAACCCATGCTCTTTACCCCTCCACCACACTGCCCATTAGAACCCTGTGTTTTCTCGATCATTCTTATGATTATTTATGAATACGTATAAACGGTGCAGTAATTATTATCATGAGAGGTATGACCAGAGAAGAGTCTGGAAATAATGAGAGGGAAAAGGGTATATTTACCTAGTTTGGGATGAGGATAGGGGTTAGTCTCTTCTTCCTTTCAAAGAAACTTTAAGCCAAGATCTGGATGAAACGGGGAAGGCTGAGGGTGAAGCTTGCTGATGCCATGCCTGCCTTAGAAACACAGGGTTCTGAGTTTGATCCCTGGTACTGAGGACAGGGGTGGGGGTGGTGGATGAAACAGGAAGCCAAAATGGTGGAGCCACAGACAAGGCAGGTAGAGAAAGCACGAGCCAGCATCTCTGTGTAAGCGTGGTCAGGAGGACCAGGGTCCCTCTGAGAACAGTAAAACAGCCCAAATGGATGGAGGGAGGCACATACTGGTCTGGGGAATCTTCATTTTAGGGAAACTCATCTCAAAGGTTCTGAGCCACAGGCATCCTCGAAGCTCAAAGGCAGAAACCAATACAACTGGCTCATTAGAACATGAAGCTGAGCTTCTGCCCCTCTGGTAGGAAGCCCCGCGCGTGCATGGGATTTCTGACTTTTAAAAGCCTCAGGGAGAATGCAGGCTAGAGTCAGAGTTCCCTTCTCAAATAGAGGCCTCTCTGAGTAAGCAAATTACTTCTTGCAAATAAATGAGGCGGAAGACGAGGTTCATCAACCCCTGCGGCCTACTAAGATGACAGCCATGACACTGGTTATTGTTATTACCATAATTCCAGATCACTGCACGCTCCCACCCGCGTCATTCCTGGCCTCCGCCTGGTAAGCCTGAGTTTGCCTGCTGTGGCCTCAGCTTCCACGGGGGCTCTGGAAGGTGGCACCCGGAAGCAGCCAGAGAAGATGTTGGCCACAAGGCCCACGGTGCTGCACCCAGCCTGTCAGCCCAATTGGGCCTCTTCGTTCGTAGGAGCTCACAGCATGAGGGCTGGCTTTGGAGCCAGGCTGGCACAGGCCCAAAGCCTGAGGTCTTCAGGACCTTATCCTCTCAGGTCTGAGTCACACCACCTCCATGCTCTCATCTACAAAACGAGACTGTGTGGCAGCAAAACAGTGGTATTGGAGCCAAACAGACAAGGACAACCTCCACCCCGTCACGCAAGTAAGTGCTGTGCAGTAGGGAGCAGATCGCTTAGCCTCTCTGAGTCCACTTCTGCACAAAACGAAGCACCGGAGCCATCCCCAAGAGAAGCAGCGTGCGTGAGGTGACGGCACCCTCGTGAAGTACTGCGCATGTGATGGGTGTGACACCTGCTTCAATGGGTCAAAGCACGCAGGGAGAAAAGGCATGTATTTAACACATTAGCTTATGCCTACAATGCAGGAAACGCTCGGTAAATGACAATGCCCTGGAGGGTGGAAGCCGTCACGGTGTTTCCTACGTCGTGCCCTGGGGAATCCTTGCAGTACCTTGCGCTCGCCATCACTTTTGCTCCATCTCAGAGATGGAGAAGAGTAGCGATGAGTGACTTCCGCTAAGATCTTCAGAGACAAAAATCACAGCACCGGAGCCTGGGTCTCAGGAGACCAGCGTGTGGCCCCCACCTTCAGTCCAGAGATCAAATAGCCATGGCCACGGCACAAGAACCCCTGGAACTTCCCTTCCTCACCGATTCCTCCTGCAAAGAAATCACCCTCGTCTCTCGCTAAGGCAGGAGCCGCAGGGAGGCAGGCTCAGCGGCTACTTCTTCTCTGCCTCCTCACCTCGGAATCCGGGCCTCTCTTTCACTTTACACAAGTCTCTCCCCAAGGAGGTTAACAGGAAATCCTGGGGTGTGAGGAAGCCCTCCAAGCCAGAGCTTGTCCAGTCCCAGAGTTTGAACCAGACTGGTACAACGATCCCGTGCGATGGCTCACAGCCTTTTTGTAAAATCTGCCAGCAGCCGTGCTTGCCGTATGTCCCCGAGATCAGAATGAGCTTGGGGCTCCTCGCGCAGAATCCAAGCATCTAGACCTCACCGCAGAACAACCGAGTCAGCGTCTCCAGAGGCCGCTGTGTTTTTAACAAGCACTTCCGATGCGTGTGCATCGCTCCACTGCACACTGGGGAGTTCTCTGTGCGTGGGGGGGATTATATAGGGTAATAGATTGTGTGTATGGAATTCTTGTGCTATGTGGGGTTGTCTAATTCTAGGTGCGTGTGTGTGTGTATGTGTAGTTCTTTAGCTATGCGTATCCACGTGTGTGGAATCCTAAAGGTGCATGTGTGGAATCCTAGGTATGTGTATGAGTGTGGAAATCTAGGGTTGTGTCTACATGTGTGCATGTCAGGTTTAGAGAGATGAATATGTGTGTGCAATTCGACGGGTAAGAATGCATGTAGGTAAGTCTAGGTGTTTGGGAGCCAAAATCTTATAGAGAGTGCATGTGTGTGTGTGTAAGAGAGTATGAAAAAGATTTTTGTGTGTATGTGTGAATCTAGGCATGTGTATGTGTGTGCATGTGTAGTTTTAAACATAGCATCTGGGGCTCCCTCCAGTCTCGGTGAACTCAGATCTCTGGGAAAGGCTCACGATCTGTGCTCTTAGCCAGTTCAGGGACTTCCCACGCCAGGTCGCTCTGAAGATGCCCACACTAGGGAGAGGCCCCCCTCCCCCAACCCTCGTTCTCCCCCAGGAGCACCATGCGTGGAGCACTCTGTCGACAGCCCCTCTTGCTTTGCAGCCACCTGTCTTTGTCACCCCACACAAGAGTGAGACCGTCCTGAAGGAGGAACAGGCTACCCTCAGGGCAAGGTAGGAGGCTCTGAAGCCCACGGCACGGGGACGGCAGGCTGGTGCCCACGGCAGGACTGCTGAGAGACGCCCTCCCCAGGCCTTGGCAAGACCAGCACAGGGGCCCCTTTTCCTTGTGACTTCACTGGAGTCAAATTCCTTCAAGGGGCTGGTCTAAGGCGGTTGTCCCCACAGTGACACACTGGAAATGTAAAACCCTCCAGCGACGGAGAGCTGTTTGGAGGGGGAGATATAGGGTGACTTCCTCTGCTCTTTTTTTTTTTTAATTAATATTATCCTGCATACTTGAGGCATAAGATCTCATGCTACGTGAAACGTCCTCCCCTCGGAGGGGATGTATAATGGAGAAGGGCAGGACTTCCCTCGGCCGATTCACTCGTCTACACAATATTCCTAGACTATCTCTTCCATGTCCCAGAATTACACTAGGCTTGGAGGTTTTAGCAGCAAATAGACAAATGCAGGCTTCCCTCCTGGATCGCACCATCTTTTTCGCTCCACGGATCCTTCATCGGTTTGGGGACACCTATGGATTTCTTCCAGAAAGATATGTTGAATATGGGCCACAAATTACAAAGGATTAATGAAATGTCTGTGGCAGTAAAGATTATTATATTACAACCCAGTTTGGGACACAGTAATCTCTGGGCTTCTTTAGCAAAGCCTTATATAATAAGACATAACAGCAGGTCTAATGACTATTCTAATTTGTGGATTAGCGTTGAGTATAAACAATTCTTCAAAATACTTTAAACAGTTGTAATCTGATACGCAAATGCCTGTGATTTATATTTCAGTTAAGGGCTAGTGACAGTGAAGATGGAGATTTTGGTCCCCATCTACACTGATGGAGCCTTGAATTCTGCCCATGTTTCAGAATCACAAGGGTTTTTTTGTTTTTTTTTTTTTTGAGACAGGGTCTTGCTTTGTAGTTCAGGCTGGCCCTGAGCTCACTATGGAGCCCAGGCAAACCGCTGTGAACTCAGCAATCCTCTTGTCTCTGACTCCCGAGTGCTGGGATTACAGGCGTGAGCCACCACGTCCGGCCTTGTGGTATGCGGCGTTGATTGTTGGTGGGCGTGAGTCTCCATGCCCAGCATTATATGTGGTTACCGGGTATCCAACTCAGGACCTTGCACTTGCAAGGCAGGTGCCGGAACCACTGAGCTAACCCTCCGGCCCCAGAATCACGAGTTTTATAAAAATGTCGAGCATTGGGACCAGAGATTTAGTTCAGTGGTTCTGGCACCTGCCTAGTAAGCACAAGGTCCCTGGTTCAATCCCCAGTAACCACATACAATAATATTGGGTGTGGTGACTCACGCCCACCAGCAATCAGGACCACACGCCACAGATGCTGGGTGTGGTGGCTCACGGTTGTAATCCCAGCACTCCGGAAGCAGAGGCTGGAGGATTGCTGAGTTGCAATCGAGGCTTGCCTTGGGCTACACAGTGAGCTCAGGGTCAGCTTGAACTACAAACAAGACCCTGTCTCAAAAAAAAAAAAAAAAAAATAGTAAGTCTAGCATTCCCAAATCATTAGCCACAAAATCATACTTAGGAAAAGTTTTTCGAAGGAAAAAGAAGGAGGGTTGGGAGAACTTCTAGCACTGGAGTCTGAACCCAGGTAAAATTCGACATTTAAGCTAAGGTTTGAAGCACAAAGGCTCAGCTTGTCTATGGGAATGGCACTGAAATGAGTGCAAGGGGCCTGAGACAGGAGAAATCTTAAAGGCACTGAGAAAAGATAAAAGTATGGTTGGAAGTGAGTGAAGACCAAGGAAAGGGGGAATATGGGAAGCAAAGGGGCTTTTGCTTCTGTTTGGTATTTTAGCATAACGACACCTTCCTGTCAAAACCTTAAAAGAGAGCAGGAGGGAAACAAGAGGAAGGTCAGAGTCTACCTGGTCTTCAAAAACTTCATCTGCAGGAACTGAAGCAGTTAGGCTTCCAGATTTTCTTTCTGGGGACCTGTATCCCATCCAGGTGGAATAAGGGTCTAACAATCACCTAGCAGGCCTAAGATCTCTGAGTCCAGTCCCGTGGACTTCTGGGAAAAGCAGCAAAGATCTGGGTCAGAAGGGAAGGGAAGGGCATCCACAGGGGAGGGAGTCGTAACACAGTCCTACCCCCAGGACCTCAGAGCTTAAGAGCTCAAGTCAGTTCTCCAAGTATTTAGAAGCAACTAAGAGAGGGAAGAACTGCAGACAATGAAGCTGAAGGCCCGGACGGCTCAAAGAAGGCCTGAAAGACAGAGCAAAGAGATGGGCTCCATCAGGGGCCTGTCCCGGCAGAATCACAGAACAGAGCATTCACAGAAGGACTCTCATCATTCCCCTCCTAGGCACAGTGACAAGCTGATCACAGATGAGGAAACTCCGCAATGGATTTAGAGACACACACCCCTCCCCAGGACGGGGGGTTTGTTGCCACTGGCTGGGCTCCGAATCCAGCCCTGTCTGCCTCCAAAGGAGAGTAAAATGGTTTTCAGATCGAGGGAACAGGATAGAAAAGAGAATTTTGCTGTCTGTAAGCCCAGCACCACGGGAGGCGGGGATGGGAAGACTGCAAGTTCCAGCTCAGCCTGGACAATTAAGCAACTTAACAAGACCCTGTCTCAAAATTTTAAAACGGGGCTGGGATGTAATTTAGTGCAAAGGTCTTGGGTTCCATCCCTGCAAAGGGAGGAGGGGAAAGAGGGAGGGAGCAGGACGAAGGGAGTAAGAGAAGGAAGGGGGCCGGCAGAATCCAGGAATGAGCAAACAGTCTGGAGTTGGGGACATCAAAGACAACGTGGCTCGGAGGACTCGGCCATCCTCTCACCCACATGCACTTGGCCCCGTGTGCACTGGTGAGTATGAAGAGGAGGACGGAGGATCCAAAACAAAGCTATCCTCCAGTGGAGAGGCTCACTGCATGCAAACAAAATGGAGATCCAGACAACATGGAATCCTCTGACGTGGCCCAGAAGCAGAAGGTTGAAGATGGACTGAAGAGGCCAAGCGTATGGCACGTGCCTTGACCCCTAAAACACGACAGGATTTGAGCAGGTGGCACAAAGAGGAGGGCCCTCCAAGGCACGGGATATAGCAGCAGAAGATCGGGGTGGGTTGGGGGGGGTGGCGGTATTCTGGGACGTGGACAAGAACCCCTCCTGTGCCCGAGTCCTGGAGGCTTGCAGTTTCGTGGGGCCCACAGAGGGAGGCTCCTTCTGGAAAGCAGGCTCAAGGCCACATGAAATCATGGTGTTTCAGTGAGAAACCCAGTACTATAAGTGGAGAAAGCCACACCCAGACCGACCAGAAGACAAGCGAAGGGTAAGCCAAGAAGGCAATGACAGGTCCCTACGGAGACCCACACTATGCCTTCCCCTTCTCACAGATGTGGAAATGACCCAAGGCAGAGCCGCCATCTTTCTCCCTGAGGGTTTATTTCCTACCCTGGGCCACCAGCCTGTCCTCCTACATCCAGGGATGCTGGGGGAAGCCCCGAGTGAAG
>PVIC010026726.1:0-24338 GCA_004025085.1 Thryonomys swinderianus
TGTGTGTGTGTGTGTGTGTGTGTGTGTGTGTGTGTGTAGATTAGAGCTTCGGCCCTACACCCCTGGCTCTGGGAGCTGGTTCCATTATTGTAAGACTCCAGGATTCTCTTTGCACCCATCTGAGTCTGTCCCCAAGCGTTCCTCTCAAAACCCAGCATGCCTTCGTAGCTTTCTGGAAGGACAAAGATGCCTCCCTGTGCATGAATGAGGTCCTCTGCATGTTACTCTGGTAGCCACGGGGTGTTCAGGAGGGGCAGGAAAAAGGAATGGGGCACGGCTCCACGAAAGCAGAGACCGGGGCAGAACAGGAAGACACTTACTGGACAGAGGACATTTGACCTCAACTGGCCGTCCTTCCTGTGCCTCTGCTCCTTTGTGGGGTTGGGAGGCAGGTGGAAGCTGTCCCTCTTCCCAGACGTCGGGATGGAAGCCAGGATCCTGCATGCGGAGCCACGTTGCCTCCCGGGTTGCTCTTTTCAAGGCTTGGGTCTTTTATCCTCATGCTCCTGTTTGGATGGAGCCTGGCGCAGTGTGTGCCAACAAGCTGAAGCGGTTTGGGGACGGGGTTGCTCCTCATGCTGAGCTGGAGTTGGGAGAAACCGGTGAACAGGGCAGCAGGAGGCCCCAGGGGCAGCGCAGGCGGGAGGCAGTCTCAGCACAGAACCTGCAAGACGAGACAAAGGACCACTTCGCTGGGGCTCAGTGCGATTTCCTTATTACCAGTACTGTGATGTTGAATCATATCCGACGTGATTGTTTGAAATGATGGCTCCGTTACTGCAGAGTGAAATGATGCCCAAATCCTGTGCTTTCTTTTGTAAAGTTTCCCAGCCACCCACTCGCGGCTGTGTTAGGACAGGGAGCGGGGCTCTTGTTTTTCATTCCTTTGGCTGGCTTAGGCCCTAGAGTTACCTGAAGGGACTCAGAGTTACTTCTTAAGTGAGCTCATGGTGTGAGAATGGGAGTTGGGATGTGTACAATTTTGAGAGGGGAATTATAGTCATTTTAAGGTTATGTCTTTAAATTGTCTGAGCACAGAATGTGCTCCATTTTAGGAAACCACATTCTCATGTTAGAATTATACAGTTGGAGTGAGGTAGTTTGGGGTGCGTGTGTGCGTGCGTGCACATGAGCACATGCTAAGGGACCTGCACTTTTTCTTTTTGAGACAGGGTCTTGCTTTGTAGTTCAGGCTGGCCCTGAGCTCACTATGTAGCCCAGGCAAGCCTGGAACTCAGCAATCCTCCTGTCTCTGCCTCCCGAGTGCTGGGATTACAGGCGTGAGTCACCACACCCGACACTGTGGTATGTGGTACTGATGGCTGGTGGGCGTGAGTCTCCACACCCAGCATTGTATGTGGTTACTGAGGATTGAACTCAGGACCTTGCACTTGCGAGGCAGGCGCTGGAACCACTGAGCTAACCCTCCAGCCCGGGGCCTGCACTTTTAACCATGCCTAAGTCCAGTGCGGTCTGCTGTCAGTGCCATCTCTGCTCTCTGGCTGCTTCCTATACTTAAGGAGCTGGAAGCTTCCAGATGTTTCCAGTTTCCAATGCCCTCACTCTAAAGATCCACCGGTGGATTTTGCCTGGTGTTGGGAAGGAAGAGAGGAGTAGAAGCCACGGTTGCTCCGGTGGCTTGAAGGGAGGGCTTGTGGGCTTCAGCAGCTGGCAGACAAGGAGTTTTGCCAGTGCTTGTAGGAGTCCCTTCTGTGAAGGTGTCAGAAGTGCCAGCAACTTCGGTGCTGTTGGTAGTGGGTCGTTAGTGACCGTCTTCTCCAACTCCTGTGTTTGCCGGTTTCCTCAACACTAGCAGCGCCTTTCTTGACCTTTGCTCCATTAGCCTTTGGAACAGTTTCATAAGTCTCTGTTATACACCTTTGGCTAGATCGGTCTCTTGTACAGATGTTCTGACATTTCTGTTTGTCCAGCCCTGGTGTCCAGCCTGTAATCTGATTTTTCAGGAGATGGGTGGACAGATATTGCTAGGGAAGCCAGCATTTCTTCTTCTGGTAATTAGGAATGGCAGCAGTGCCTGCAAATCTGGTGTCTTCATTCCTGGCATGTCCGTTAAGTTTTGGAGGCCCTACTTCTTCCTCTGATGCTTTTCTGAAAACCCAAAATGGGCACGCTCTTCTATTCATAATTACTCCTTCTGCCATAATGAAGACTTGAAGATTTCATGGGACAGTCTAATAGGAAATTTCCTCACTTGCTGAACTATAATTTTGTGAAAATCTGCTATAGGGTAAACTGTTTTTAGGCTCTAGGGATATCAGAACGAAAAAGACCCAAGCTCTGCCCCTAGTTGCACACAATCTTGAAGATACAAAATCAGTAACCTGATAATTTCACGGGATGCACCACATGCTGTCATTGAGATGACGTGATTGGCTGTGCCAAGGAGAGACTCAGTCCTCCCAAAGGAAAGTGGAAGGGGGAATAGTGAGGGTGTAAGTCCAGCCGCTTACTCGCACTGTGAGGTCATGCAGACAGGCAGGAGGCTGCTGCTCATCTGTGCCTTCTGTTTTGCCCTTGGCCACGCGCTTGAGATGAGCAGTCAGCACTGCATCCGTGTCCCAGCCCAGGAAATGGGGAAAGCCAAGGGCGGAAGGCCGCTGGTTTCCATTTTAAAGATTGTGACTTGTGTGTCATCCACGTAACTTCTGCTCACCTCCCATTAGTTGTGTGTTTCCGGCTGAGTGCAGGGCTGGCTTTCCTACCCACAGTGGAGTGCGTTGCGAGCTCCTAGCTGAAACCCAAGGATTTGTTACCAGGGAGATGAAGTGGTAAAAGCCTCAAGGAGAGGATGACTAGTCTCTGTACGGAAGAAGGCTTCCGTGCTGGGAGAGGCCAGGACTCCTGTGTCTCCGTGTGAGATGGCTCTCTGCAGGGCCAGTGGCCGGATGCTGGGGGTGGGGACAGTGCCTCAGAAGAGCCTGGCGGCAGGGGCAGTGGAGTCGGCACAGGTTGCAGAGGGGACGTGGTGGCCCCTGGGTTTCCTTAGCTTTAGACAGGAATCCTAGAGCTCATCTAACCCTTAGTTTTGCAGATGACGAACAGATCCAGAGAGAGGAAGAGGTTGTTGCTTGGGGCCTCAGCCCAGGCCTCTGCTCTTCCGTGCCGTCCTTCCCTCTGTACCTGTGACGGGCCTGTTGGGTGGGAAGTTTGACCACGGAGAGCTGATGGTGCCCGTGAGCATTAAAAACCACGAAGGAATGCCCCGTCCCTGCCCTCAGCCGTCATCCTGGGAAGCAGCTCCATGTTGCTCTGCTTGGTCATGGGTCTGATCATGTACCTGAGGCCCCAGCAAGCGCTGTTTGGTATGGGAGCAGTCCTTCCCTGTCCCCACCTTCTCTTCCCCCCAGATAGCCTGGCGATGAAATACCACCTTGACTGAGTTAGAGAATTTGTCATTTTTACATCTCCACATCCTAGTGTCTTCTGCTCCCGGTGACAAATAAATCCCTGGCTTGATGGCTGGCCCCGGCCATTCATTAAGCAAATAAAGCCCCAGTGTAGGAGTCAGAGGCTCATAAATAATCCCGGGTGTTTTATGCCCCCTCGCCTGCTGCCTCCGAAGCTTTGCATATTTATAATAAAGGAGCAGTTTTCCTGACAACAGACTATTATGTGTGGGAGCACATGGTGGAGAAGGGCGACAGCCAGCACCGCCAGGACCGGGGCCCGCTCGCTGGGCTGGGCACTGGCCAGAGGTCCCCCTTTAGGGTCCCATGCAGGAGCCGGGTGTAGATGCACCGGGAGCTGCAGTCTGGCTCCCGGCTGTGTGGGAGGATGCGGAGAAGAGGCTGAGTGGCAGCTTCCACCCGTCCTGTACTGAGTCTTAAAGTTCATCATCATCTCAGAGCGGGGATGTGGTGGGAAGGCATGAGGGGCCTTCACACCTGTCTCCCTGGGCAGCCTGATGGCAAGGAGATTAGATTTCCTGCACCGAAGAGCAGGGGGGAAGAGAGAGAGATCCGTGCTGGCACCAAGAGAAAGGTGAGAGTTATTTACAAGGCCTCGGACCTTACAGCTGGGGCTGGGGTTTGCAAGCATACGCTTGTGCATTGTGCATCTCTCTTCAGTGCTCAACAGCAAAGGGCTGTGTAAACCTTTCACCTGATAAATGTGCTACTGAAGCAACTACCCAGCCATCAGCATAGTGCACACGTGTGCACGCCCGTGCGTGCACACGCACACATGCATACACACACACACACACAGCATACTATGGCCTCTTAGTATGTCATATCCCCCAGGCAGCAATTGTTGCCTAAAGCCTTCCAGAGGTGGAAAGTATGTTTATTGTGATGTAGAGTCTACATAAGTATACTGTCGTGGATATGAATTTAATTTATATTCCTATTCCCCCACACTGGGTGGAGGCATGAAATTGTGATAAACAGAAACACAAATTATGGGCAAGTGATACTGTATTCAAATCCCAGTGGAAACACATGGGACATACTAATGTGAGCCCACTGGTCTCTAGGAACGAGGTGTCTTCCAAAAGTTGCCAAGGTTGGCCAGTCTCAGATGTGCCCCCTTTTGTGTAGGGGGTTTTTCACTGTGCTAAAGTGTGAAAGGTTGGCCTCTGAAGGACCCTCCTGGCTTTTCAGAGTAAGAAAATACTGTGGACGGGGCCCATCTTTATCGCTCGGGCGAGAGCATGCTCCTGATTCTTCGCTGTGCCCGGATACACTGCCAAATGGTCCAGGTTGTTGTTGTTGTTGTTGTTGTTGTTTTTTAATAGGGGTTACGATGCATCAGTGAATAGTAATTTTGAAAGGTTGAGATAGAAAAAAGCATTCCAAATGAGATGGGGAAGTTTCATTCATAAAGTGTACTTCTGTGCTGTGCTTGGAGGTGTACGTGCTGCGCAGGTGGCTGCTCACTGTGGGAAGTGTGCGCCTGACTTGGGGCTGCAGCTGGACCTGGGGTGGAGTCTGGGGTTGGCGTCTCAGCTGTGTTTTCGAGCAAGTGCTCAACTCGACCCAGGGAAGAGTCCTCTCTCTGCACACGAGCATGGGAGGAATGACCTGCGGTGGTGGACAGAATAATGGGGGGCCTTGCAGGTCAGTCAGATGGTGGGGAAGCTGCAGGGCAGAGACTGGGAAGCGTTGGTCTGCGGTCACTTGGCGCATTAAAGGCTGAGGTGTGGGTACATCCCTTTGTGATCTGAGGGCCTGTCTCCTTTGGGGTAAGAGATAAGCACAAGAGACTGAGGAATCTTTTAAGCAACTGTCTCCTTAAGGTGTCAGGGTGACCTCACTTCACCCACCCTGGGTCTCATTCATCTCAGAACCAGTGCAGGGCAGCAATTCAACCATTACAAGCTACATGCCAGTGTCCATCTGGGGAGAGGTGACAAGACACTCTGCGTCCAATTAAAATCAACAGGAGGGTTTAAGGGAGACAGAAAGTAATTCTCCTTTTGGAAGCCAGCCAGGGAATCCTCATGCCAAGATTAGCAAGGATAATAACAACAGCTATAATAGTGGGGAGAAAAAGCTTCTACAAAGCTTCTGAGACTTGCCAAAGTAATAAGAGGAAGGGAAATAAGATGGACACTCCGACCTCTGCAACTTCTGGTGGAAAAGCCAGTGGCCCTGTCCCTGTGTGTAAGAAATAGCACCCGAAGAGCCCAGCATTCCTCTTGGGTCTCTGGTCCACTCCACATGCTTGTCTTCTCTGAAAGCAGAAAAGCAACGATCAGCATCATGTGTCAATCAGGCTGGCACGTGGCATCAGATTGTTTGATCAAACACCAGCCAGCTATAAAGATATGTTTAAAAATGTGCTTAACATTTAGATCAGTAGACTTTCAGTAAAGATTAACAGTTAAATCCATAGACGGGAGAGTGAAGATTAACATTTGAACCAGTAGCCTGCGCCCACCGAGTTGTCTTTTACAGTGTGGGTAGACTTCTCCAGCATTCAAAGGACTTAAGAGCAAGGTTGAGGTTACCTGAAGGGGAGGTCCTGCCTGAGTTGCCACCTTTCAGATCCAAGATTGCACCTTCAGCTCTTGTCCTAGTGAGTTCAACCCAGCTATCTTGTTGTCTTGCCCAGATTTTGACTCTATCATCCTCTGTAGCAGTGATGGCAAATCTTTTAGAGCTTTCAATGGTTTAAAAAAAAAAACAAACAGCCTTAGGTTCACCACCATTGCCCTAGAGCATGAGCCCAATATCATTCCTCGAAATAAATCTCAACATTTCCAGCTCTTCCTCTCTGTACACACAAGCACGGTTTCATTTCTTGGGAGAATGCTGACTAATACAAATACTAGCTCATTTTTTCATTTTCATCTTTCTTCCATCTCACTGGTGACTTTGGTCTCCTCCCCATGCAGGTCAGAGCTTTCAAGCTGACCCTGAACTCTCTTCTCTCCTGCCTCCCTCTGCCAGCTTGCCAATAAGCCTGTTAATCTTTCAGCCTTGCCTTTTTGTTTCCTAACTGGTCCTTTCAGTCTCACACCCAGCTCCTCCGGTCAACTCTATTGCTCTCTCTCTTTGTCTCTCTCTCCATTTATGTCTCACATGTGTTTCCATAGGTCTGTCATCATATTGCAGAATGTTGGTGAGAGGCGGACACTGAAGAGAACTTGAGATCCCCACCGATTCAGGGGCAAGCAGAGGAGATAGGCAGGAACACAGGCTCTAGAGGAGTCAAACCCACTGAGATCTGGGCTTGTCAAGTTCCTGGCAGTTGTATGAATCTTTATGCCTCAGATTCCCCATCTCTAAAATAGATGTAATAATAATATCTACATCTTAAAAAGTCATGACAAAGGATTTAGTGAGATCAACCATATAAAGTGTCTAATCCTGCAAATACTCAAATCAATTTTAACTATTTTAATTATTATCAGAATTTTTTAAAAGTTGGTCAAAGTGCTGAAGTGTGGTGTACCTCAGTTTACAAACAAATTATTTTATAATTTGGAGGAAGATGGCTACATTTGTGTTTATATGTTGTCACCTGATGCAGTTTGCAAATAGAAGCAAAATTTTACCAAAGTATTTTATATATAACTGAACTGTGTAAACAGAAATGTTCACGAACTGAGGTATTACTGTTACTAGCCTGTAGCCTATAACAACTCAAGGTAGAACTGAGCCACATATCAAGTATTTTGACTTCTAGTCTACAGGGTCCTTATATATCATTTCCCTTCCCTTTCATCACTGCCAAGTAGATTGTCCCAGACTTCTGCTTTGTGGGATTGTTCTTCTCAGAATTTTTTCAGTGGCTCCCTATTGCTTCTCCAAATAAATTCCATACTGTAACATGTATTTACTAAAAATGTATTGAGTAGGACCATATGCCACGCTGCGGACTGGATGCAATGGCTCTAATGGATTTCCTCTCCTGGATTTCCTGAGGTTTCTATTTTGATGGGAAGAGACGGCAAATAGATATATAGTCTATTATATATGGTAAGGATGGAAGCTATGAGAAAAAGCAGATCAGAATACGGGAAGGTTGGTCTGGGCAAGTCTTCTGAGAAGGTAAGGTTTGAGCAGGGGGATTGAGCCATGTAGAATCTGGGATAAAGGTTCTAGGTGGGAAGGACAGCAAGTGCCAAGGCCTTGAAGTCAGAGGAAACATGGGAGTGGAGTAAGTGAGGGGAGCGTAGTAGAAGGTGGAACACGTGGGGCCTTTGGCATATGCAGTTAGGAGAAGGTTCTGAGCCAAAGAGGACTCAACCTGACGAGCAGGTTTCAAGGGTTGCTCTCACTGGCTGCTGTGCTAAGAGTAATTGGTCAGGGGGAAGGGGGCCATCTGAGGAGACAAGGTGGAGTTGGTGCTGGCGTGGTTCAGGTGATCATGTGGACATGCTGGGGGTTGCCTGGGACATATTTCAAGGAAGAGGCCTCAGATTTGCTGACAGGAAAAGGGGAGTGATAGGGAGAGAAATCCAGAGTAGCACCTATGTTCAAGGCTGGAGAAATGGGAACAATGGATTTGCCTTTGCTAAGGTGGGGAAGCTTGATAGGAGCAAGTGGAAACCAAGATTTGGGAGTATTTTAGACCTTAACATGAAGATGCAAGGTAAGCCTGAGCTGTCACATGACCAGTGTGGGAGGAGGACCCCAGAGAAGCTCCATCTACTTCTTTGCCCATGCTGAGGAACTGCTGCTTCTGTGTGGGCAAGCCTCTGGCATGGGACAGGCCTGCCTTCTCCACAGTGCTGGAGCCCTAAGCTTCCACGTGACCAGTGTGTGAGGAGGATCCCACAGAGACCCCATTCTCTTGTCTGTCCACACCGAAGCTTGGGTCCTGACCTCTCATGGGACTGGCACATGGGGAGGAGCCCCCAGAGACTCCATTTACTTGTCTGCACACACTGAATCAGTAAGACAGCAGTGCTGGGACTTAAGCAGAGGCCTTTGGTGCAGAGTGCCCTGTCTGCCACAATTTCTTCACTTTGGAAGAGTGAAGAAATCTTTTGACTACAGCCATTGGTGAGTGTGTGGAGTCAGTCCCACCAACAGGACCCTTTCAGTAGTGTTTTTAGCTTTGTTTTCTTGTTGCTGTTGTTCTTTTTCTTTCTTTTTTCTGACCTCTCTTTCACTTTTCATTTCTCTGCTCTCTTGTTGCTGAGTCTGTCCAATTTCAGGGTTTTTCCCTCTCAACTGCTCCTATTTTTACAGGAGAAGGAAAATAGTCTCCTGTTAGCCTATTGCTGCTGGGTATCCCTATTCTTCTTTTGTTCCTTCATCTTCTCTTGTCCTTCAATCAGTATCAGTTCCCAGAAGTTAATGCATTTCAGTCTTCCCTATTCTTTCTTTCTTCTGTACTAGTAGTATAGGAGGGTGAGTACAGTTTCCAGTGGTCCTGTTGTTAGTCTGCTGTTTTGTATTTGTCCCCTCTGTCTCTTTTGCCCTCTAGCCTCTATCAGTATCCTGGGGTTTCTGCAATCTTTATATATCCTCTATCTATATTTCTAATCTCTCTCTCTCTCTTTCTCTCTCTCTCTCTCTCTCTCTCTCTCTCTCTCTCTCTCTCTCTCTCTCTCTACCTCCCCCACACCATGACCCTTTATTCCCAAACAGTAATGCTGCTATATTGAAGGACCTGTGTGTTGTTACATATTTCTGGTTAATTCTAAATTTTGGCATATGGTCAAAGATCTAATTCATGGCTGTCCCAGCCTCACTCCTGCCTACCTCCCAGGTAGCATCCACCCACAGCCCTCCTGGAAACTCCCTCTTGACCTGGGGGCTCGGCTCTCTAAGGCAGAGAGGTGGGAAGCAAAGATCCAACTCAGAGCATCATATTTGTTCATAACCTACAAGCCAAATAGTTCATCAGAATGTATGGTGGACATAGAAGAGAGCTGGTCTCAGGGTGGGCACCTCAGTGCTTAATCAGGAGGAAGACACTGAGAATAGAAACTCAGAGAGTCAGTCAGTCAGAGTGTCTTCCAAGGATCAGAACTCAGCAAGGCCACCAGGAGGTGGAGATAGTACAGTGCATTTAGTTCCCATGAACATATCCAGAATTTTGATATTAGAAAATCTCCAAAATGCCTCTGTCCACTTTACTATACTTTAAGACTTATGCTATCATGCTATGTATTGTTTTCACTAGAAACATTGGAGAGAGTACCTTGAATTCTTCTATGTGCATGGTCCTTCCCTGGCCTGCTCCCTCCCCTCCCACCATGCTTTGCTCCCTAAGAAGACAGTGTGCCCATCAACCTTGCCCTTTCTGAAATACCCCTACCCCTGCCAAGTGAGAAGAGAAGACATGGTGTTTTAGAAATGCTACAGGCCTCCTGGAGCTAAGAGTATTTCTGTCTCTGGGGACAGTAGAGAATTGGTTAAAACTGACCTTATTCCAGAATTGGGAGGAGAGGGGTGGGCTGGGTACTGAGTTGAGCCCAAGAGGAGGCTGGCACCAAAGCCACATATTGACATGGGGCCCATCACCACAGTATCTCTGTCCCAATAGACCCTGGGGCTCTGTGGCTATTACTTTGGGCAGGCAGTGTCTCTATTAAAAAAAGAAGGTGATCTTTGATTCTCCTGCTTGTCAGTATTTCTCCCAAGAAAATCAAGTCAGTGTCAAAGAACAGCTCTCTCTTCTCACCTTTTCTCTTTTTTCTGACCCACGCTCCCATCCATGCACATATTTACAAAATACACTTGAGGTCTCTGCAAATATTCCACCACATGAGGAATAGAAGCTCAGGACACAGCTTCTATTGAAGATACATGAGGATACAAATATATGTTCTAGAACAGCAGGGAGGAAAGACTCTTTTCTGTCTTTCTGATGCATCTATCTTCAAGGATTTTGTTGCACACATATCCTATCTTGTTAGTTATGATAACTCTGTAAGGCAGACTTAAACCCTCATTTTATAGGTGAAGAATACTAATCTCTAGAGAAGCACAGGTGCCTACTCAAGGCCACACAGCCAGATTGAGACTAAGTAGCCATTAAGTTTAGGTCTTGGATTTCAGCTTCTGGGTCCAGTTCTGTCTTTCCTTTACCAGGGTCAGCTAACTTTCTCTTTCAAGGACCAGACAAAAACTAATTTAGGCTTTGCAGTACTATTGTTGCAGAAAGATAGCTGCCATAGACATATATAGACAAATGAGTGTGGTTATGTTTTTATGGAGCTTTATTTATCAGAATGGAAGGCAGGTGGCCTGGGAGGAGACCTCTTCCAAAGCTACCTCTTACCTTGGGGCCCTGTTGTGACCACAGCCACACAGCCCTGGGAGTGTCCCTTCCACGCCTCCAAAATGGCCCATCTGTGCAGTGCCTGCTGGCTTTTGCAGTTCTTCTACGAATCTCTCTTGGCTCCAGGATGGGCATTTGTGCTCCAGGCTCATTGGCAGGTGATTAAGAGCCCAGCTATACATTTCTGACAGCAGTGGCTGACAGAAGGGGCCGCATGGCTGCGATAAGCCTGTGTGTGCTGGGGAAGGGGGCTGGCCATGTGGGATGTGGGTTTTATTCCTGGAGAAGAGTAATAAGCATGTAATTGGCTTTTCAAAAAATGTGCAAATTGCTGGAAAGCCTATTTTTCCCACTCACCACACTCTTTGGAGCTGCCAAGGCTGATCACCAAGAGTGGGAGCGTGCCGGGTGGATTCTGCACTAGCGGGTGGCATCCAACTTGTCCTAACTGGTCTCCATAATCTGGTTGATGTGTAGAATCGAAGAGGTGGATTAGCAGGAGGTGGGGGCAGTTTGATCTCTCACAACATGCTGCTTTCCCTGAGGCTGGGAGGGCGGGAGGTTGGGTCGCTAGGGGCTGTTCGTAGCCCCCTGATGACAGTGGGTTGGATCTGTAGATAAGACCATCTACCTTCGATCTCAGGGGCTACATGAATTTGAGGCACAGGTGGAAACTGTCCATGGGCAGCTTGGTGTGCCTAGAGAGGGTGCTCTGATGTCTTAGAGAGATCAGAAGCTGCTCAAGATCCTCCACTTCTCTCTCAACCTCCTTGTTTCCTGGAGTCTCACTGACTCACATGAAGTTGTAGCCATGGTTTTGTTTTTTCTGTCATTTATTTGTTTACAGTACAACCCCAACCATTAAAATTTTTTTTTTTTTTAATTTTGAGGCAGGATAGCACTCAGTTGTCAAGTTTCCAAGGCTTGCCCTGAATTTATAATACTCCTGTTTCCCCTTCCCAAGTGGCTGGGATTACAGGCATGTGCTGCCATTGCCTGTAGCCATGTCTGCTTTCCCTGTAGGTGCATTTGAGCTTTAACACTCTTTTAATGAACACAGTGAAAGCATAGAGAGCTGGATGTTGGGCCCGCTTCCCTGTGGTGGATAACGATCTGCTTTGCTGTGTTACAGCAGCCTCACATCGTCCAGCACCCTGATTCCCGGTCTGTGACTATCAGCACTTGTCTGTTCACCAGAGCTGCCCTCGGAGGCTGACTGAGTCATTTATGCCCTACTGCAGGACAGTCGCACCCTGAGCTTCTCCCACAGTGAAAGGTTGTCTGTGCATTTTGACTTTGGTCCCTTTACTTAATTCCCACAGTGACTCTGTGACCTAGGCCACCTAGGCGTCATTATTCTTATTTTTCAGAAGGGTGAACAGAGTCTCAGAGCCTGGCTCCTGGGGTGACCCGGGGTGAATGCAGAGCTGGGACAGAGGACTGTACTCTTCCCTCTGCCTCCAGCGCCATGTTCGGGGGTCCAGGCTCCAGGGTGAAGCTAAGCGCTGCCTCTGGACAGGGGGTGCCTGGAAGCCCTGCACCCCCAGGCCTGCCGCTTGGATCCCCTCCTGACCTTCCATGGTCTACTGCAGGCTCTCCATGGGCAAGACTGGCTTGTCTGGCAGTGCCGGGCCGGTGCAGGGCACAGATAGCTTCTCTGAGTGGTCATTCAATGAGAAAATGAGGCACAACCCAAGACCCCTCACAACGACTGTGACAGTGGACTCCGCAGTTCTAAAAAAAGGGGCTCTTGGCAAGTAAAAATGAAAGCAAACCCCATTCAAAATAAACTCTTCTACCAACATGTTCTCAGCCCAGTTAGCTTCTAAATTAAGGCCGCCTTATTTGGTGTTGACTAGTTTCAGCAGAAGGGCTATGTGGAGTGTCGCAGCTCTGCCCTCCGTGAGAGGCATCCTGCCTCCGGAATTCTGTCCCCACCCGTGAGCAGTGAGGCCCGAGAGTGGTGATTTAGGACGCCTGCATCGAAGCCTGACTGCCCGTAGCAGTGTGTGGCCTTGGGGATATACGTCATCTTTCCTACTTCGTTCTTAGGATTATGTGTGACAGCATAGGTGTGGGACCCGGGGATGCCCAACTCTGGTCACCTCTCTTGTCCCTGTCATGGGGGGGAGGTGTCGCTCACTCATTCTCTACGTCCTGACTGCTCACTGAACGTCTCTTCGTGTACTGTAAGGTTGACCTAGGCAGGAGGGCTCCAGGTCCACCCTGCGACCACGGAACCTGAGGTCACAGGGAAAGCTCCTAGGTCCTGAGGTCCGTGTCCTCAGCGAAAAGAGCCGTGCCCTCTCCTTTCCACCTCCGCTAACAGGACACTTGCATCCGCAGGACTCGTACGAGTTCTCCTGCTCACTTCTGCCCATCTGACCCTCACCCTTCCCGGTGTCATTCATCACATACCTTGAAAGACGAAGCAGCCCTCACCCACCCGGCCTTAGCAGCAATGCGCTGAGCGTGGTCGTCATTCCTCTGCAGTTCTGCACATGTGGCTCTGCCTTGAGCCTCACGTCCCACCCGGCAGCTGCAGGTCTCCCGGTCCGCCTGGCAAATGGCTCCCCAGGGCTTTCTTCCTTTCTCGCCCCTTTCTTCTTCTGAAAGCTGCCCCTTCTGGGGCTGGGAAGCAGCTGCATGGCTGGGCCTGACCTCAGCCGGGAGATGAGTGAAGTGCTGCCCCCGAGGCCGGGGGCCTGTGGCAAGGGTAATTTTCCCCTCGTCACTGTAGCTGCAGATGCCCTTATTACTCACGCTGATGTCTCACCCTTGTTTAACAACATATTAAACCATTAGTCTCCGTGCCAGTGGGTTCAGCTAGTTCACAGTGGCAAAAGCTGATCATGAAATCCCCTTTTCCCTGTCTAATCTCTTTTAAATTGGTTGCTTTTTAATTTCATCAAGTGCCATCTTTCTCAACAGTTCCACCGTGCCCTGTGTGCCTGAAGTCATGCCCTGGGGTGAGAGGCTGTGCGCCTCCTAGTTCTCCCGTGGATGATCTCCACAGACTGATTTGGGGCGGAGGCTAGCCACTCCTTGCCGAGTGGGGAGATGTGGTGGGTTTTGGGCCCCTGCTGCTCCTGAGCCCCCTTCGTAAGGTAAGGTTGCCTTCTTTCTGTAGCCAGGAGCAGATTGGAGGTGGCTAACACTGTGCTGTCTTGGGCAGGGAACAGCTGACTCTTCTTTCAGGCCAGTCTGTGGGTAGATTCCTCCCAAACTTCAGAGCTTAGCCCTTCCCTGCCCCCTTTCTTTGCTCCCTTGGTCAGTAATTTCCATTTCTATCTGTTTTATTCCCCATCCTCTTCCTTTTCTCTGATTTGCTTGTTGAATTACTTATAGCCGCAAAGGACTCCTGCAGGACTCCAAACTGCACTCTAGAGATATGGTAGACCCAGAGGCAGGAGCGACTGCCTTTTATTCTCCTCATTCTGCTGATGAAGAAAGAGATACAAAGATATTTAGTGGTTGCTCGAGGTCGTATGACCAGTGGATCCAGACTGGGTCTACACCTTGGCTTTCTGACCGTACATGTTGTTACATCACAGTAGGCTCTACTCCTCAGTGCTGGACCTAACAGCCCCCATCTGGGCATTCAAGAGGAGGTGGCTACTACGATCAGCACAGGCCCACCAGCTTCCTCCCTGTCCTTTTCCATTCTGTCTTTAGCTCTTCTGCCTTGGTCCTGAGGACAGGACTCTGCTGTCTCCCTGCCTGGAAGGGGTGGGTTGTCCAATAGAAAAGGCTTCTCCCTGCTCAGTCTTGAAGCATACCAACAGGAACCTTTAAAAATCCAGTCTCCTACTCACCATGCAGTCCAGAACTGGTGTTCTTACCTGGGCCTTTCTTTTTTGGTGTGGGCAAATCACGTGCTCACTGTCATTCTCATCATTATCCTCAATTTTGACCACCTTCATCTTTTAGTCACTATGTACAAGTCACTGCTATTTTTTTTTTTTTGAGACAGGGTTTCTCTTTGTAATTCAGGGTGGCCCTGAGCTCACTATGTAGCCCAGGCGAGCCTTGATCTCAGCAATCCTGCCTCTGCCTCCCCAGTGCTGGGATTATAGATGAGAGCCACCATGCCAGACACTGTGGTAAATGGTACTGATTGCTGGTGGGTGTGAGTCACCACAGCCAGTATTGTTGTATGTGGTTACCGGGATCAAACCAGGGAACTTGGCGCTTACAAGGCAGGCACTGGAACCACTGAGCTAAACCTCCAGCCCAAGTCACTGCTTTTTTTTTTTTTTTTTTTTTTTTTTTGAGACGGGGTCTTGCTTTTTAGTTCAGGCTGGTCCTCAGCTCACTATGTAGCCCAGGCAAGCCTTGAACTCAGCAATCCTCCTGTCTCTGCCTCCCGAGTGCTGGGGTTACAGGCGTGAGCCACCATGCCCGGCACTGTGGTATGTGGTGCTGATTGCTGATTGATTGCTGGTGGGCGTGAGTCTCCACGCCCAGCATTGTATGTGGTTACTGGGGATGGAACTCAGGACCTTGCACTTGCAAGGCAAGTGCCGGAACCACTGAGCTAACCCTCCGGCCCTGGGCTCACTGCTTTTTATATATGTTATTTTCATTTTGTCCTAAAGCCATGAGATAGGCTTTATTCCCTCCATTTTAGGCGTGAGAGAACTGAGGTTCAACAAGCTAATAGCTCACTCCAACTCACATAAACGTAAGTGGTAGAGCCCATGTGTCAGAGCCTGTATCTTCAGAAAACTTAGGTATATCTATTTGCCTTCCTTCTTAGCTTTCACGAAAGCTACAGTGATAGAAATGTAAAGCCAGTGGTCAGCATTATTCGTTTTAGATTGTTAGAATCCTGCATCTTACTAGCATTTCATGACCATTCCCATGGCTGTTTACTTTCAATTTCATAATTAACTGGATTCAGTGTTCTCTACTGGTTCTTATACTGTGTTTCTTGGCTTTTTGTTTTAAACTGCCCCTTCAGTTGCTGCATGTTATTATCTAGTACAGTCTTCAACATCATCTCATAAGTGCTGCTATAGTTTGGCTCTTGAGTGTCCTTCATGTGCTGAAGACTTGGTCCTCAGCCTGCCACGCTACTAGGTGGTGATAGAAAACTTTTGCGAGGTGGAGCCTAGTGGAAAGACATTAGACCATGGAGGGAGTGCCCTTTAGGGGTATTAGGGTCTCAGCCTTTTCCTGTTTGTCTCCTTATCACCTCTTTGCACCGTGAGATGGGTAGCTTCACTGTACTATGTCATCTCCCTCCATGATATGCAACATCATCACAAGCCAAAGAGGAGTGGAACCAATTTGCTGTGGATGGAAAGCTCTGAAGCCATGAGCCATCATAAACCTTTCTTCTTGGTAAGTTGGTTCTTATAGATAATTTGCCACTGGTGTAGAAAACTAACATAAGCGATATATTGCTGAGCTCTCAGATGATGGCAGTGTCAGTCTCTTCATCTTCTGTGCTTGACCATCACCTTAACAAGTTAAGATGCTCTTGGGTCAGACCTGGAGTCCACTTTTGTGGGTGTTGCCTTGTTCTCTTGACACTGAATGCTACTGCAGGGAAGGTCAAGGTCAGCTGAATGTTTTGTGGATGACCTATTAGTTCTGCCTGAATGCTTGGGCATTTCTTTCTTGAATTTCAAGGTTCATTGCCCAAACCAGGAAATATCCTTGTATCAGTTGGTTTATATCAATATTTTTTGTAGAATGTGGCTTGCTCTTTTAATTTGAAAATTCCAACTTTTTATTTTAAAAGTTTTTTAATGAATACTTTCTTTGTGTGTTCCAACTGTTTCTGTTTTATGTTCACCTTTTTGCCAGTTTTGGATCACCTTTGCTGTTTCTGTATATTTTTTATCTCCTTTAGTGACCTTAATAACTTCAGTCTCTCTTTCCTCTGCAGTCCCAGTGATTTTCCTAAGGTTCCATGACACGTGAGTGGCAGAGCCAGGACTAGAATCCCTTCATTGATATCAGTAGTCAGGTTTCCTGTTGTGTCTGCTCTGCTTCTTGGAGTTCTGCACTTATTTTTTGGTTCTGTAAAAGTGTTTCATGGTTCTCTATTTTTTAAAAAGATATTTGTTTTATTGCTCTCTTGTCATCTACTCTTTTAGCTCTAACTGTATTAAATTCACATTCTTAAGCTGCTCTGTAGCATGAAGCAGGTTCGTGTAATGTCTGTTCCTGAGATTTGTGTTATGTGTGGTAGAAGTTTTATTTTATTGACTCTATGCAGCATCATCTTGTTTTTGTCTTGCCCAACCCCCAATGACATGTTTGGAGTGGTCAGATATTTCCTGTTGATGCTGCTTGACTAACTCTGATGCAGGGTAACCCATCCTTGACCTTTCTCCACCATGTCTACACCTGCTTATTTCCCCATCGAAGCATAGTTGCAGTGCTTGGAGTTCTGTCGTGTGCTTTTCTTGGCCAGCGTGATATTTGCAGGGGAGAGCTGGCCAGATCCTGGGAGTAGTCTTCACTGAGATGCTCAGCCTCTCTAGCAGTTGCCTGGGATTTGGAGAGAAAACCCACACACCTGCCTCTCAGGTGCATGAGTAGGAGAAAGGGCCTTATAAACAGGCACTTGAAAGAATGTCAGGATATGAGAAAGAAATGCTTTTAGGTTTCACAGACCAGATTTTTTTTTTTTTTTTTTTTGAGATAGGGTCTCGTTTGTAGTTCAGGCTGGCCCTGAGGTCACTCTGTAGCCCAGGCAAGTCTGGAACTCAGCAAACCTCCTGCCTCTGCCTCCTGAGTGCTGGGATTATAGGCATGAGGTTCCATGCCCAGCATTGTGGTATGTAGTACTGATTGCTGGTGGGCATGAGGCCACACCGGGTATTATTGTATGTGGTTACCAGGGATTGAACCAGGGACCTTGCACTTGCTAGGCAGATATCAGAACCACTGAGCTAAATCTATGGCCTTCAAAGACCAGATTTGCTCAACTTTTTGAGCAGTGGTGGATGAAGTTTAATATAAAGATTCCAGTACGTGGGCCCAACAAGAAGCCAGTTGAGGCCCAAAGTCCAGAGCAGGCCTTGGCCTACTTTGGTAATGAGATCCAAGTCATTGTCATTAGACAAATTATTCTGACAGCATCATGAAAACCTAGGTACATAATCTGAAGGTGTATTTTGATCATTAGATGATCTAAAGTTATAAATCCCCAGCATATATCTTCTGTTCCACTCTGCAAAGAGTATAAGGAAATGTCTTCTGGAGTGCGGACTCAGGCACCAAGGGGTGGAGAGTTTCTGAACAGGAGGACTTTCCACTCTTCTTTAGCCCAGCCTGCCTGAGATACCTTTGGCTCTAGGAGCAGCCGCATACCACCCCCTTTCCTCCAGTGGGCCTCTAGGATGTGTTCTGTGGCCTCCCAAATGGCAGCCAGCCTGGGGCAGCACATCTGGAGGGTACAGCTCAAAGTTGTGGGTTTTTAAAGCTCAAGCAGAGCAGGGACCAATTATGGGCTCCCTGTGCACAGCAGGCCTCATTAATGCGCTCGGCATGGTGTGGGCAGAGGCTGGCAGAGCTGGAAACCAGCTTCAGCCCCCCACGGGCCAGTTGGGACGGGAGAAGGGCGAGTACCATTGATTTCTTTGTGGCAGCTGGGTCTCCCTGTGTGAGCTTCTCCCTGCAGAGGCAACCTGTCTTCCACGCTCCACTCGACAGGCCGGAGCTTCCTGCACACCGTGTGGCATAGATTCTTGACACCATAAGCAGAATGTTATCTCTGTGACTTCAGGTACACGGACCTGGGGAGAAGAGAGCATGGACTCTATCACACTGAAAAGGCACCCTCACTTCTTGAAGCAGTTAAGAATGTCTGATGGGAGGGGAGTCACCGGAGACCCAACAAGCAAGTGTTTACCCCAAGATGCAAGATAGTGAGAGTAAGCCATCAAAGTCAGATGTTTTGACTCCTGGGGCTCCTTGGCACCTCAAGGGTGAGATCGCCCTGCTGCCCTACCCCATGGCCATGCCATGTTGGCTCCGCTTTCCTAATGAGTGAGCTTGGAGCCGTTGTCTGCTAAGTGGTGAAAGTATCCATGGCACACTGCTTAGGCTTGACATACCTTAACCCATGAGATCCGTAAGACAGCATGGGTGTTGCAGAACAGGCGCTGGCGGCTCTCTTGGGTAAGGGGGAGAGATTGAGGGATGTGCCGAGGGTCCTAGCGGTCATAAGTGGCGGACAGACGCACACCTATTCTCTCGGGTGTTTGTTCGGCAGGCATGAGAAGGGCTGAAGCGTACAAGGGATGACAGCAGTGAGTGAGACAGACACAGGGACTTCTCAAGGAGGCTGGGGGTGGGGCACGTGTGGAACCCAGAACATTAGGCGCAGTTCCGCGTACAGCCTGTGACTCCCGAGTCCTATGAAGGAGGTGTGCAAGATTCTGAGACGGCGTGGGAGGGATTCAGTACGACCTCCAGATCTGTAGACACCTCCTAAAAGGTGGAATCCTATGCTTCCCTGCAGACCCACGGGGTGAGCGGGAACCGGTCAGATGCGGAATATTAAGAAGAGCACATCACAGGCGTGGAGGGAGAGCGGGTCTCGCTTTACAAACAGAAGAAAGGCCAGTGTGGCTGGAGCGCAAGGGCTGAGAGGGGCAGAGAGGAGATGAGGCACAGATCAAGCGGGACCTGAGGGCCACAGAGAGGAGCGAGGGTGTCGTGCTGGGTGCAGTAGAAGCCACCGGCGAGGTGGGAGCTAGAATACGAGAGATGGAACCCCAGGTCAACTTGAGGAAGGTGACTGGAAGCAAATTAGGAGAAGCAAGCGTTGAAGCACGAAGTCACGCTGGGGCCTGTTGCGGCACTCTAGGACAAGGTCAGTGGTGGTTGGCGTGGTCGGAGAGACAGGAGAGACGGAAGCATGTTGGGGAGTAGAGTCGACAGGGAACGGCAGTGGGTTTGTGTGCGTGTGTGCGAGGGTCAAGCACTCAGGGTAAAGTTGAAGGTGAGAGACAGAGACATTTCCAGAAGGGCTCTCAGGTCCCTGGCATAGGCTGGTAGGTGGCCAGTGCTACTGTCTCCTCACTTGGAAACCTTGGAGGAGGCCAGTGGTAACAGCAAGTCAGGCCAGGTCCCCTGGAGTCCCGTGTGAGGCTCCCGTGTGGCCTGCTGGGCTGTTTAAGACAGACCCAGAGCCCTGAAAAGCAATGTGAACTGGAAAAGTAGCTTTGGAATCCTCCACGCATGGAGCCACAGTCATGGAACGTGTCTCCGCCGGTGCGCATGTGAGAAGCCAGCGGAAGGCGGGCCCAGGGAGGGAGGCAGAGAAGAGCCTCCTGGGAACCACAAGCAAGAACAGTGGAGAGCGGCTGCCCCAGTGTGCATGGTGTGGCCCGGAGGTAAAGATGGAGGCACAAATCATGGTTCAGTGCTGGCCACTAGATAGGTGCCCAATAAAAGTGGGATCCTTCTCTTTGTCACTTTCTTCTCTCTCCATTTGTTCTCTCATTTCTGAATATCCATTGCCTGTTTCCCTAAGATCATAGTAGGAACCCAAGGAAAGAAAACCAGAGGAAGGAAAGAAAACATGTGTAAAGCGAGTGAATGAGCTAAGGAAATGCCGCTGTTACTGGTGAGCCTGCAACTTGAGGGCCCTGCAGGCCCAGGTGCTGATTTTGTCCCAGATGCACACACGCTCCCGGGAACTGAAGAGCCGTGTCCATCAGAGGGCCCCGGGGAGCTGCTTCTCGTGCTTGGGGGGCAACCTGGCCCGAGCAGTGCCGGAACAGTCCCCCTGGCCACCCGTGCGAGGAGCTGCCTGCCCCAGCAGGCCTCGGAGTCCCTGTCGCCTTCCCTCCCTGAGCACTGTCAACTGCACTGTAATCACACAATTATGATGCCATTAAAATGTCACATCTGAAGAAATCCATATAAACAGAGCATTAACAACCACTTGAAAATTGTAGTCTTTCCCACTAATGACCTACTTTCTCTACACATAGGGCCCTTCCGCCACCTCCGCTCCGCTGCCTCCTTCTCCAGTCTCGGTTTCAGACGGGAGGGGTTGCCGCTGCCTTGTCGCTCGGGCAGAGTCTCCGTGTTTCACGTGTGGGGACAGACTCTGCAACAGGGCTGCTGGTGCTGCGGTCAGGGAGACAGGAAGTGCCTGCCCGAGCAGCTCAGAGGCTCTGAGAGGAGAGACACGGAGGCGAGCGGAGGTGCTGAGAAATCCGTCCTGTTGGGAGGAAGAACCTGGAGACACAGTAGAGACCCCGTGGCCGCTCCTGTAGCGCAGCGTCATCAAGGGAAAAGCCCTGTTCAGCCCTTTACCTTCCGGCTGCTGCGCAGAGGGTGAGGACAGGTGAGCAGCCAGACAAGGGTAATAGGATTTCTGAGAGTTTGGGCTTCATTGCTCAGAATATTGCTCTGTCAGAGTTGCTCAGATGGTGAAATTTCTTTGTCTCCAGAATCTGATTTTAATGCACTAAGGAAGCAGGTCTCTTTAAGGAATCTTATATTGAGTACTTTTATAAAGTAAAATATAAAGCAGAACAGCTCTGGTGACGTGACTAATCTTTTCTCAACGTATCCGAAGAGCAAATCCGGATTTTGTACAGTACCAGATTGGGTTAAGCAACAGTTTGCCTTATTCCCGTGGAGGAAAAGAAGCTGAATGAGAGTGTGGGAGACACTGTGACCATCCTCCAGCACCAGCATCCCTACGGGATGGAGCCGCAGGGGCTTCACACAAGGGGAGTTGGTGAGGAGCATTTGGGCGCAATTCCTGGTGCTCCCCAAGGCGAGGGCAACCCCCAGCCAGTGCTGTTCACGCGAGCAACACACCCTCAGTCCCGTTAGACAGTTTATATAAGACATTCTGAGGAGGCCGCTGCTGTGTGGTGGACATGGCTGGTATTTGGGTCACACTCATATGGATTTCACTCCGTTTTTCACCCACTGCTGTCACCGCTCGCTCTTATCTACAGCACTAAGCACGCCCTTGGCTGAGGTGAGCGCTCTGCTCCCCTCTCAGCAGGTGAGCCGCCTGGGAACTGCCGTTCTGCTTTTGACATAAAAGAGCCCCTTCCATCAGAGGCCGGCCAGCAGCCCCTCTGGTGTCCCCTGAGATGAAGCCTCTTCCCAGTCACTGTGCCAGCCCCACACCCCCATTCAGCATCTGACCCAGTTTTGAGGGAGCCAGAGGGCACGTGGATGTCACCTTATTTATGGAGCAGACAGGAAATGCATTGAGCTCTGGGTCCTCGCTGCACACAGCGATCTGGGGAGGCTGTCCTCCATCCACCTCACAAGTGTGGAAGAGACAAGACAAATTCTGCTCGGTGGGGCTGGAAGCTTCTTGGTAATTGCACCTTGGGGGGTCAAGCTGCAGTGTTGCAGGGGCCCTTGACTTTGACACTTCTCTGGCCGCAGTATTCCCCTTGAGTATATGGATGAAGAAAAGGATTTCCCGGACAGCCCAGGCCCAGGGGATGGGGCTAAGTTCCAGGCCCTCATCTCCTCCCTCTGTCTTCTTCAGTCTGTTACTGGCTGGACCCTGGGGAAGGGATCTCACTGCATTGATGATCTGGGGCCTATCGGGTCCTAGTTCCTTGACCAGGGTTCAGCCCTGAAGCTCTACTTCTTACAGAGTGGCCTTGGCTAAGTCATTGTAAGTTATAATCCTCCGTTTCACCACCCAGTGGGGTAAATAACAGCGCCGCCTTGGAATTGCTCTCAGTATTGAGGGGGTAAGCATTTTCAGGTAGATCCTGGCATGAGATAAGTGTTGCAAAACAATCGCTGTGGTAGTTCTTATGTGTGGGATAAGTCTGTCATCTTTGCAAGCTACTCCTTTTGCCCAACTTTGAGGCAACTTCTTGGCTTTATTTCTCCCAGTAGAGCCAACGTCTGGAGGGACATTTGAGGAAGCTGAAGCCCTTGCTAGCGGCATCCTCGTGAGTGTTTCTGTTGGCCTAGTCACTCCAGCCCTTGGGGGGAAGCCAGGGAGACCCCAAGAAGACATTCTAGAAGTAACAGATTCCACAGAGTGAGCAAGGAAGCAAACAGATAGGAGTCCAGGGCCTTTGGCCTCCTGTGAGCTGATGTCTCAGTTTCAGGCTTTTGATCGTACTCAGGTTTGTCCTCAGAACTGCCCAGCACAGCCCCATCGCCACGTGATAAAAGCAGACTTAGCACAAAGCTCAATTTCTAGCCTTTTAAACTGATGATACCCTTATGTGTTACAGTTCTTAAAATAGTTCCTTGTCTTATCGTTGGCATGGCTCTGTGCTCAAACCCGTGTTTGAGATGGAGATTTGGAGTGAAGAGACCAGGAAGCACTGGTGTGGACAGTGATGGCTGCTGAGGCTGGACAGGAAGGTGAGGTACCTGGTTGCCTGCGGCTGCTGTCAGAGAGCCCGTTTCTGCCACAGGGGAGGCACAAGCAGCTAGACATAAATTGATTGAATGTAAATCGCATTTTCACCTCCATTAGCATTCAGCCTCCAAAAGAAATAATAGTAACCACAGCCACGTTGACAATAATAACATGTTACATATGCATTATGTCTTACAGTGTAGTCTTACAATCCGTATCTCGCTTCTGAGATCTGATTTGAGCCCGTTAAATCTGGTGTGGGGCGATTAGAGTTGCCCTTGGGATGGAGGGAGAAAGACACTGAGAGGCTAAATGAACTCACTAAGCAAAGCCAAGTCAAGACAGGGCCTGGCTTTCGGGAAGGGCAGGAGCTGCCCAAGGGCTCTGCTTCTTCTGGACCGTCTCAACTTCCCCACACGTAGGCACTCTTGGCTGCTTTTCTGTCCAGAAGAAATTGGGTTAAAATGAACAAGAGAAAAGTCAGAAAACCTTAATGTTTACTATGATCATTTTTCTGTTTGTTTGGTTCTCCTCTTCTGTTGTGCTTTCTTTACCCTTTTCATTTTATTTCATTGCTGTCATAATCTGGTGGCCTTCAGGCCAGATTTATCCCATGAGCTTGTCTTGTTTCACTCCAGGGGAGCTTTAAAGTAAGGTAACTGTGTGAACACCCTGCATTACCTACAAGACACCTCCACTCTTGCTTGTGTCTCTGTTCTCGGTGACCCTGGGCCTGCTCGTTCGTGGCCTCTGCTAGATCCGTTAGTTTGTGAGGGCTTCTTGAAAACCGCTTGACCCCGTAGTTATTTCTTACAGCTGATGAACTTTTGGATGATGCTTTTAAAATAATTCCCGGTCCTGAACAGAAAGATAAGGAGCAGAAAGAAGTCCAGCTTTTTTTTTAATTGAATTCTTTATTGGTGTAATTTATATACATCTCAAAATCACATATAACATTGGGAAATTTGTACCAGTATATGCCACAAGTTAATTCTCATTTTTACCCATATCCCTACCCACCCACCCCTCCTCCCCCCTTTATACATGCTCTTTTATTTTCTTTCTGTATCATATTTATTCCTTCCCCTCATCACATTGCCACACCAAGTTTCCTATAGAAATATTCCACTCTATAAAAGCTGTCCTACTTTCTAGAACTCATTTGCATCTACAGGTGTTCATGCCAAAGAGAAGATCCGGAAATTGTCTATCTGTGATCTATTGATTTCACTTATTAGTATATCCTCCAGGTGTCTCCATTTGCACCTAAATGGATCGATCTTGTCATTCTTTATGG
>PVIC010026727.1:0-24175 GCA_004025085.1 Thryonomys swinderianus
AAGATACACAGAGAACAGAAACTTGAAGATACACTGGGAAGTAGACTGGAGGGTAAGAAAAGAGAGGAGGAATGATGGTATTGAAAATGAATGAATGCTGTAAGTGTGCACTGGTCACAATTAATTCATTTTTTTCCACAATGAAATTCATTTTTCTGTGGCACTAGCATACATTTATATAAAAGAGTATAAATGTTTTTGAAGCAGAAGTGGCCAGGTCAGAATTGTTTTTGAAAGGAGTAGTCTCAAACAATAGAAAGAAATAATTGGATGAAAGCTAGGTAAGACACAGAACTCAAAAATAAATATATAGTTCCACTACATTAGTGAAAAAGGAATAAAAAGAAAGATAAGTGTGAGAGAAAAAGTGAAACCAGAATATTCACTTTTGTGCACCTGCATTTCTGCGTGCTGTTATAAAGGACAGAGAGCTGGGCGTGGAGGTGCCCACGTACAGTCCCGGCTTCTGCGAGGATGAAGTTAGAAGGCTCATTTGAGCACAGGAGGGGAACGACGCTGAGCCCTCCCTCAGAAACAAAGAGAAAAATGAGATTCTGTTGTTTCAGTTCCTTGTTCAAATTACTTAGTCATCAGGAGTGCCATTTCTTTGACATGAGGTAAATAAGGAGAGTTGTAGGATTGGATATCAAAGAAAAGTCACGCCTTTAGGTAGGATGATGAATTTAGCCTGAGGTTTGTTCCATTTGTGGCCACTCAGAAGCATCAAAGTAGAAATATCCAATAAACATATTGACACTCTCTACTTTTACTGTAAAAAATAAAAATGTATCTACACGGTTGCCTCCCCATAGATAATTCACAAGAAGCTTTGGTACATGAGAGTCTAGATTCTAGAGCAGTGATGGCGAACCTTTTAGGGACCAAGTGCCCAAACTAAAACCCATTTATTTATCAAAAACTGCCAACACTGCAATCAAACTTGAATATCTTATGCTCAGCACTGGTGCAACACTGAGGCCTCGACTCGTGTGCCAATGGACGGGCCTTTGCCTGCCCACTGCTGCACTCCCTTCATGCCATAGACTCACCACTGCTGCTCTAGAGCGATGCTCAGTACAACCCTCCGGAACGAAGGAAACACTCAGTGTTCCCATTGTCCTCTCTGGTGGCCCCTAGATATATATTGGCCTTTGGAATATAACTTGTGCTGCTGAGGATATCAAAATTTAACTTCACTTAAATGTTAACCAAAAGAGGCACACAAGTAGTGGCTATTTTAGACTGCGTTTCTGGAGAGACTCACTAAGTTTTCTTGAACATCTTTGAGAGGAAAGTAGTAAAATTCTTAGAAATGTTTCAAAAAACTCAAATTTAAAAAGAATGACAAGCTCCCTCAGTGAGTTTAACTGAGGGACCCTGAGTGCTCCTCAGACATGAAACTGTCATCATGGCCAGCCTGTGCACCTCAGCCTCCTCCCCATCTCACTGAATTTATTGTTCCCATGTCTGAGGTAGAGAACAGTGATACTAGAGTGACTAATTGTTTTTCTTTTCAGCTAATAGTTGTGATTATCAAGATATTTATTCCAACTGTGGAGATTTGAAAAAATCACTGACCTGTAATCATCCATTGGTCAAGGACCACTGCAAGGCCTCCTGCAAGTGTGAAGGCAAAATTTATTAACTGCCAGCGCACGTGAGCAGGGCTCTGTGAAGAAGGGCCACATCACCTACTTAGATCTGACACATCCTCAGGAAAATTATAGGTATAGTAGTTACACATCTGATTCCAAACAGTAAAGAATCTGCCTATTTTAAAGAGATCTGTTTCATAAAAGTATTAAAAAGTAGAAAAAAAACCTATGATAACAACTTTTGATTTTGATATATGATTTTTGTGATTTCAAGGCAATGAATTTAATCAAGTTGAGGATTTTAAAAAGCTGTATCTTCCTCTGACCAAGAATCACAAAAATTCTGGCCTGGAATTGAGATATTACCAGAGTTGTTACTAAAATAAAAACACCAAATAATATCCTTTTCACATAAACTTGGTCTGTCATCTTTTTGTTGTAGTTCCATCTAAATAAGCATCTCCACAGAAGTGTCCACATGCGTCCTCTTTAATTCCTTTTTAGCACACACTTTCTTTCCACTCATTACATTTCATCCATGCAGTTAGCTTGCAATTGTCATTCCTAAATTAATCCTAACTTTTTCATTTTGTCAAAGTCACTGAAGACTTTTGGTTATTCATCTCTATACATTTTACAGTAAAATGTCACACTCTTCAAATCTCTCTTCCCTTAACTCTTCTATGGAGAATAATTCAAAAATAAAATATGCATCCTCTGCACTCAGTAGGCCACACCTCAGTGTAGTTTCTCAGGGCCTACCAGAACACGTTTGAGTTCACAATGAATTCAATGCTGGCTTTTAGAAGAAACCAGTGGAAAGGAAAATAACTATTTTGGAGGCGTATGATATGGACAAACTTAATGCCAATTCCAGTCTCTCATGAAGATTTTAATTGTCCCTTTTGGAAATAACCTTTTTAGAGTTATAACTATTAGATTGCAGTTTTTTGATTCAGAATATATGCACCCACAATTTGAATTATTTATGGAGAGTAAAGCAAAACCTATTCTGATCAACACCTCATCTCCTAGGATTAATTTGAACTGATGAGTGTTTAAATTATATAATGTTTGTAATGTTTTATTGGCCTTGTGGCAATAACAATACCGTTAAATTTCCTAATTCTTATGTCATGAATTTGTCCTATTTAATGTGTATTTCAGTTAATTACCAATAAAAATTCAGTGAAAAATGATGCAAAAGTCCTAAGAAACCATTTATTTGTGATTTAGTTGTCTTAATAACTTAATTTTGGTATATTTGCATGTTTTTGTGTATTTAAAATAATAGATCATAAAAAATGAAAATAGTAAATTTCTGCTATAAAGTGCTATATGAGCAGTGGAGAAAAACACAGAATGAAATACTAAACAAAAGGTATACTTTAAAATCTGTGCAGTGGCCAAGACCAAGGATTTAGCTCAGTGGTTCTGCTACCCATCTCACAAATGCAATGTCTTGAGTTTGATCCCTGATACCAAAAACTAAGCTAAAATAAACTAAAATAAAATTTAATAAAAAGTGTATGCATGGGACAAGCTGTATATACAGTTACATTCTTTTTTTTTTTTTTTTGAGACAGAGTCTCACTTTGTAGTTCAGGCTGGCCCTGAGCTTACTGTGTAGCCCGGGCAAGCCTTGAACTCAGAACTCCTGCCTCTGCCTTTTAAGTGCTGGGATTATAGGCATGAACCACCATCCAGCAATACAGTTACATTCTCAATCATTTTTCTTCCTCAAAAAAATTTTTGCATTGTGTAAAAAGTTACATAGGTTTACACTACCCCAAGTTTGTTTTTCAGAATGATCTTAAGGGCTCAAGGATATTTTTTTTTCAAATGCAAGAAGAATAGACTGTTGCTTGTATCAATCAGGAGATCTGTGGGTTTAAAAACACTCTGCACAGGAGAAAAATAATTTATATTTCATTCATATCAATGACTGCAGTGACTCACATAAATATGGATTATTAGTCATTTCCACACCCACATTTTCATGGTTTCATGGAATGTATATTTTATATTCACTGACAACAGAAACATAAAATAATGTCAAACCTTTCCAAAGTCTTCTTATTAAAAAGTAATAGATTATCTCCATACTGTGTCAGTTTTCAAGGGATTTTAAATTCTAATTACTAGTATGTAGTAATGATATAAATTAGCATGATTCACTGTTTTTACAGTTCTTGTCTAGACATCACCCCAAAGCCTCATGGGGTCATAAGTGGGCTTTTTAGATGTGGCTGGATCTAGAGAGCATGATGCTGAGATTAAAGGTGTGTGGATATTAAATCAGTCACTGATAGGTTTGGCATAGTTCTTGGTAGGACTAAGGCTGCCTCACCTTGGTGGATAAAATAAAAGACAAAAAAGGACTAGAGAGGCTTCTTGCCATCTGTCACGTGTCACTTGCTTGCTGCTTCCCCCTCCTGCCTGCTCTCCTTTGCCATGGACTTTCTTCTCCGTGATGTCTGCAGGCTTGCCACCTTGTCTTGAAGCCAGCCAGCTATGAACTGAAACCTCTCTAAATTGTGAGCTAAATAACCCTTTTTTCTTTTAATTTGGGTTTCAGTTATTTTGTCTAAACTATGAGAAAAGTGACTAAGACAACTGTGCTGTATGTTCACATGTACACCTGGTCCACTGTCCCCTTCCATCCATCCGTTTACTCTCCTGCCCAGAACACCCTGCAGTCCTTAAATCCTTTCCTACTTTCAGATCAGGGAGTTTGTCTATTTGTGTTTTTTTTGTTATTAGTTTTTACATATGAAAGAGAGAATATGATACTTTATGTGTGACTTATTTTGTCTACCGTATCTTCCAGTACCCACCCATTTTACTAGAAATTATGGAATTATATCTTTCTTATAACCAAATAATCTCTTTGCATATCTACACACCACATTTTATACACCAGTATATAGTTTCCTTTGTCTCTATGTTCTGAACCTCCATTTGCAAACATTTTGTTGAAAATTTTTGTAGGTATGTTGCTTAGAAATATTAAAGTATAGTCGTCTCTTTCTTTCTTTGTTCTCTTAGCCATTCCTTCCTTCGTCTTTCCTCTTTTTTTTTTCTTTTTTTGTTTTACTGATTTATCCTTCTAAGTTTGGGCAGCAGAGTGATGATCTCATAGAATGACTTCTGATGAGTTGTCTCACTTTCAATTCTTTGGAATACCCTGAGAAACACCAATGTAAGATTTTCTTTAAAAGTTTCTTAAAATTCAGTAATGAACCTATATGGTTTGGGGTTTTTCTTCATTGGGAGAATTTTTACTACTAACTGAATCTCATTGCTTGTTATTGATACATACAGGGTTTTTTAATTAATTTGATTCAATTTTGTGAGCCATATATGTTCAAAATGTATCCATTTCTTGTGAATTTAAAAATTTCTTAGTACATAGTTTTTTTTTTAAAATAATCTCCAATGACCCTTTTAATTTTGGGACATTGATGTAATATTTTCTTTTTCATCCATAATTTTATTTATTTGGGCTCTCGCTCTCACAATTTTTGAATTTTGTTTCTCTTTTTCAAAAAACCAATTATAGGGCCAAGATTTAGCTCAGAGGTTCCCACGCCTGCCTTGCAGGCTCAAGGTCCTGAGTTAGATCCCAGTAACCACATACAATGCTGGGCGTGGTGACACACACCCACCAGCAATCAACCAGCAATCAGCACCACATTCCACAGTGCACTGGGGAGGCAGAGACTTGCTGAGTTCGAGGCTTGCCTGGGCTACATAGTGAGCTGAGGGCCAGCCTGAACTGCAAAGCAAGACCCTGTCTCAAAACAAACAAACAAACAAAAAATCTATTTCCTTGGCTTTTTGTGTTGTTCTTTTATTATCTATACCATTTATTTCTTCTCTGAACTTTTGCATTTCTTCCCTTCTACACATGTTGATCTTTGGTTGTTCTACAATGATGTTTACACTTAACTTTTTAAGTGTAATACAGTAGATATTAATAAAGAAAATATAAAAGCCTTTCTAAAAGGGCCGGAGGGTTAGCTCAGTGGTTCCAGCGCCTGCCTCGCAAGCGCAAGGTCCTGAGTTCGATCCCAGGTAACCACATACAAGGCTGGGCGTGGAGACTCACAGCGGCCAACAATCAACACCGCATACCACAATGCCAGGCGTGGTGGCTCACGTCTGTAATCCCAGCACTCAGGAGGCAGAGATGGGAGGATTGCTGAGTTCGCGGCGGCTTGCCTGGGCACCGTAGTGAGCTCAGGGCCAGCCTGAACTACAAAGCGAGACCCTGTCTCAAAAAAAAAAAAAGGCCTTTCTAAGAGAACATAATGTTTCATAACAAAAATTATTAGAGAATAACAATGGAAAATGCACTGTTTCATGATCTTAAAAATATTTTTTCAACTATTATTTCATCTCTTGGTTAATTTAATAATAATAATATACCTTTTCCATAACTATTTTAATTATAACAAAGTACCTCATACTCAATATAACTTTGAAAATTTGTGTCCTATTGTACAATATCTATTATTATTTTTGTCCTTATTTACACTTTTAGTTTCTCACATCAGAGAAACAATGTGATATTTACATGTGCATTCAATTTATTTCAGTTATGTTTTTTTTTCTTCTTTCCTTTTTTTCTGAGCTTTTAAAAAGTTTCATTTCTAAGAATTTTTACAGTTCATTTTCAAGAATTCCGTCTTTTGCCAAATTTCTCATTCATGTCCTGAACATTCTTTACCATTTCATTTAACTATATGTATAATCCTGGACTTCACTGATCTTTTTCAAATTACTTCTTATCTTTCATCGGTATTACAACTACTTTAATAACTTTGGGATCTGTTACCCAAGAGCTAAGAACTATGCCTATGTCCTTTTACTTTAGCTTTTTAGGTCATATCTGTGTTTCTATGCACAGATTTTCACATATGGAGTGAATATCTCTTCTGATTTAATGAGTGGCTTTCTTTGTGGGTAGCTTTTTCTATATTATGTGTCTTGGGGTATCAATTTCTTCTGCATTATTGTACAACTTGTGTGCTGGTCACTACAATACAATCTCTCTATAGTATCTCCATCTGGGTAAAGTGCATACAGTATCAGAGGCTGGTTTCAAAAGAGTAGGGAGTACTAGCAATTCTGATAAGGTTAGTATCAAGAAAAATATGTCAGGAATACATTGTCATTTTTCCTACAATGGGGAAAACTCTGTCACTCTGTCACTCTGTCAAGCAATGTGGGTTTGCATATATATAATTAATACTGGCCTTAGTACTTGAATGGGTTTCTGTTATTGACTGCCCCAGTAATGGGGACTGATAAAATATAGGAACCACTCGTCCTCTGGTTAGGTACTCAGACTGACCCAGAGCATCATGGGAGAAGACAGGAGCCAGGATCACAGCTCCCCACCCATGGCATCCACATCTGGTCTTGTCAGCAAGGCATGATCTGACAGGGTGGGGCTTCAGTGACACGGAGGAGCTGTGTGGGCACGAGCAAGAGTTTATTAGTCATCTCTCCTGCTAGCTGCCCAGGTCTGCCCAGGTCTGGGACAGCAGACAGCCAGAGCAGTATGCCTAGGGGGTGGGTTGATGACCAGGATTATTTCTCTTTTTCATTCTTAAACTGAGGTGTCCACCATGATTCACCTGAGGGGGAGTTGTGCCTGGAACTGGCGAAGGTCCTCTGGGCTGGGCTGCAGCAGGAGGCCTTGAGCACAGTCCACAGCACCACAGGAAAATCGACAACTACAGAATAAAAGAAGCGTGCAAGTGATACCACAGAACCAGAAAATAACAACAGAAAACAATATTTAAAATGGTCCATTTGCTGGAGAAGCGAGCAAGACTCCACCTGGAGCAAAGTTTCTTTCCAGATCTTCTACAGCTGAGCGCCTCAGGGGCAGAGTTGGTCAGAGTCCCTGGACTTCGGCTCTTTCCACTGAGCAGCAGCTCATCACACCGAGTCTGGTTGAAGTTCCTGTCGGCTAAGGTGCCCGAGGGAAGCAGGAAGAGCAGAATGTGGCAGCAGGAGAGACGGTTTCTCTGTGGAGCTCTCAACTGATTTTTAAATATCTCATAACTTACTAGTTTGAAATGAAAAATCTCTTCTATGGATTTCAAACTCTCACGACTATGGACAGTAGCCATAGAAGAAGAAGCTAGAGAAGCAGTTAGAGGCCACTCACAAAGGTAAAAGCTAGAAAGCACAGGCAAGAAGCACAAGCACAGCAGGTAGAGATAGAATTCAGGGTGTGAACACTGGTAAAACCTGGATTTAGTTAAGAAGAGTTTTCAGGTGATTTATATGTGAAGTAACACACACCTTCAGAATTTTTAATTTTAGAAGTCAAGACACTCAGAGCTTCATCCTGATACATGCAGTGAGAGGAGGTTTGAGGTGGAAGCAAGCCATTTGGTTTTACTTAGCAGCCCATAGCAAATCATTTTTTTATGTTATAATGCTATAACAGAACATTATATTTCTATTTGTGATCTTTTATATGTCTATTTATAACTCTCCGACAATAGTACATTACTCTAAATCTGTCACTATAATGATTGGCCTTCACTGGTTATTTTGTGGATCAATATCACTCTTTGTGGCAGGAATTATCTGTTATGCAAGTAACACGTCATTTTCATGTAATAATATTTCCATGAAATTTTGCTAATAAAAATTATGTATACTGCCAGGCGTAGTGGCTCACGCCTGTAATCCCAGCACTCGGGAGGCAGAGACAGGAGGATTGCTGAGTTCGAGGTTTGCCTGGGCTACAAAGTGAGCTCAGGGCCAGTCTGAACTGTAAAGCAAGACCCTGTCTCAAAAAAAATTATGTATACTGGAGGGAGTAAGCTGCATAGAGAAAATTTTCAAACATATATCCTGTACTTATGAAGTGGTTCTGACAACATGAAAATCAAGTTTCCTCAGACACAGTAGCTTAGAAAGTATTCACTAGGGATTGGAGAAAAGATGCATTTCATAAGGTTGACAGGCTGAAGGTGGCCAGGAGGCCTCTCTTGGTGGAACCTAACACACAAAGGCACATAGACTTTGCTGCATAAAAAACTATTCAATCGGGCCGGAGGGTTAGCTCAGTGGTTCCGGCACCTGCCTCGCAAGCGCAAGGACCTGAGTTCGATCCCCGGTTACCACATATAATGCTGGGCGTGGTGGCTCACGCCTGTAATCCCAGCACTCAGGAGGCAGAGACAGGAGGATTGCTGAGTTTACAAAGCGAGACCCTGTCTCCAAAAAGAAAAAAAAAAAAAAAACTATTCAATCTTTTGTGTTAGAAATGAAAACTTCTTGCTGTCACTGTTAATGTGTACCACAAAGTATGGGAATTTTGAGTGTTTGAAGGGCCATCTTGCTGAAACAAGGTCACTTTGGATTGAATACCAATGACTGCATTTCCCCTAATAGAGAATCCCATGAATTCCAAACTGTACTATTGTGTAGGTCACCATAAAGAAAGCAAAATCTATTTCACAATATCTATCATACATTCTAGAAGTCATTAGTGAGTAATGAGGAGTAAAGAAAAAATGTGATGGTAATTAAAAAAAAAAGGGAAAACAAAGCTTATGTATTTAGGTAGGGGGAGAAGGTCTGTGAGAAGGGTATGGGAATGGGAAAAATGAGAATTAAATTGTGTCATATACTGGTACAAATTCCCAATATTGAGTGTGATCGTGATGTGTATATACAATGTACCAATGAAGATAAATTTTTTTAAAATCTATTAAATCTTGTCAATGTCAGAGCCATGTCAATTTAAATGATGGAAAAAAATGTGTCCAAGTATTTGAGTAAACACTATTAGCGTTCAGGTACACAGTGTCTGCTGTTCACACGTAGTATCTATTCATATTTAGCCATCTTTGACTTTTCTTATAAACACAACTAACAATGGCCTCATTCTTTACCCTGCATTACTTCCTTCACTTGTGATCATATCCAGGTACTACATGTACCCGGTAGTATAATATGTAACACATTTAAAAGTAAAATAAAAATTTCACTCTCTTCACTACCTGACCAGTCATGATGTTAACACTTTGCCGCATGACAAATTTATCTCATTTTGGTTTTAATTCTCATTCTTTTTATATCACTAAGTTGTGGTTGTGCACTTCTTTACTTGCTATCTTAAATCCTTGTGAAAGGTCTGGTCAAATGTTTGTTCTTTTAAAACATTGGATAAGATCATTTGATCTGCATTGCTCAAAGTTCTTCTTAATTTGCACCTCCAACCCTTGAAGACATAAAGCCATGATACTGTACTACTAATAATACATATTACAATTTCATTACTCCCATATAGGTACAGAAGTCAGATACATTTCAACAGTAGGATCCAAGACTAAATAACTAATGGAAGTACTTTGCTCTTCCCAGAGTCAGCCATCCTGGATAAACACTTGCACAATGATTTCTGCAGAACCATAGATTTACCCAAATCTGAAAACGTGCATATACTAGAAAAATGTATTAATCAATCAAATGTAGAGGAGCAATGAGTCAATTAAAGCTAACTCAATTAATCTTAAGAATCATCCACAGAGCAGTAGTGTTCTCCTTTCAAGAAATTCCCTACACTCTAAAATAGCCATCAGGTAGCTTCAAGCAAGGAGCAAAGCTGGGTTTGTGTTTGTGTGCCCTCTCTTTTGCTGTTGGCTGCCGCATCTTGGGGATTCCTTTTCAGTGGCTGGGTTTCCTATGCCCCAAGAGGGATGGAGCTTTAGCAATCTTTCTGTCCAGAAAGACATATGATAGGGGACATGGCCCAGTCCAGTGTTTTAGGGTTGGTTTCTTCTGCAGCCAGGGTGGGAATCTGTGATCCTGGGACACAGGGAAGGGGTCAGGTCTCAGGGTTGCGTCAAAGAAAGTAATTTCCAAGGACATGCACACGACTCAGAACACCATTTCCTGGGGGTGATCGTCCAGCCTGCTTCCTTGATTATTCTCTTGGGACTGAGAAACATGGGCTGAGTCCCTCTGATGCCATGGATTTTCTCTTCTGGTGGCTGGGTGTGTGCTCTGGCCACGTGGGTGTGGATAGCAACTTGGACAGTGATGCTGCTGTTTGTGGCCTCTGTGGACTCATACCAGTAGAAGTGGTCTCTGAGGCTTGTTTTCCTTCCTTCTGTTCCTGAAGGACTGTCAGTCCTTTCTTGTCATTTGTCTCACTCAAGTTTTCAACTCTCAGATAACTGAAATCCTTTCCTTTTTTTTTTCTAATGTATATTTGCACAGAGAGGTGGGAACTCATAGCGGGGGGCATCTTGTGGCTTTTGTGTTTTAAAGTATACATATTCTCAGCAAGATGGATGCTTCAGCTCTTTCTACCTATCAGACATAACTCTCTTGGATCTTAGAGCTGCTAGTGAAGCCTGTCTATTGGTGTCTCTTCCTGAGGTTACCTTTTTAGTATTAATTTTACTGAGTTCTGATATTATGATAATTTTGGCCTCAAATTTATTTTCCTATCTAAAATCACGTGTAGCCTATAGATGCTACTAGACTTCATTGTGAAGACTTTATTTTCTAGAAATCTCATATCCTTTAGTGGTACAAACTAGTGAAAATGAGAGGGAGATGTGGACAGAGGAATGAGCTAGGGAGGACTAAAGGTGCTGTACAAGGGCCCATGTTTTAAAACGGGGCCCTGCCTGGTTATTAGAGGTACAGGATCCAAAATCCCACCTCTTGTAGAGTAATAGCTTCTCAGATGGCCTGTAAGTGTGAATCATTCTTCATGAGGGACATGTCCTCTCCCCAGTTCTAGACTGCCACATGCTGGATTCCTAACCTATCAGACTTTCCACAGGAAACTACTAGTGAGCAAGCTCTCGCCTGCCTTATTTGCAATAGTTGGGGAAAGTCTAACTGGGAGTTGGAGGCTCTGACCTCCCAAACAGTGGATCATGACTGAACACCAGTTATCAGGTTGCTCACCTCTCTCAGCCCGGGCAGCAAGGTGCACTTATACAGGTATATTTATTAGAGTTTTATTGAGGTTACAGTGTGTATACGGGGGGGGGGTCCTACTTTTCTTTATACAACTATATTGTGATGTCAAGTGGTTTTATTTAACTAGAGGCATCCAGCCAGTAGGGCATCCCAGTTCCAGACTTTTGGTATAGTAGATGAGTCATCTCCAGAGAAGAATATTTATAGGTACAAAGGAAGAGAAGATGGTGCATCAGAAGGATAGAAACCTCTGGCATTTAAATTCTAAACAACGCAGCTTTCCCACAGGATGCTGTGTTGGGTATGAAACATCGTAAGACTGATGACCTAGACAGTGCTTTCAGATTGCCATATGGAGTTCTGTGGCCTAATCCAAAGAAGTTAGACCTTACCAAGAGGACCCAGTGACTGAAAAGCCCAGAAGCTGACACAGATGATGCTCTGTAAAGCTCTCATCACCTAATTTTACTCTTCCTCCCTGCAGATCCATCATGGGAAATGCTTCATCTCTTCCAGCTGACTGTCCCCTTTGCTGCTTCCTTAGACACTGGGAAAAATTCAACTTTCTCAGATTCTCAAGAAAATACATCTTATGCTTCTATGTGGCAAGGTGTAGTCTATGTGCCTATTTGGGAGAAAAAGAGTTGTATTCACCTGTGCTGCAATTAGATGGTCCTAACATAAGGGACAGGAAAAATGGTTGGAGGCATTTTATGTTCAAACCTTCATGACTTTCTATAAACGGTCTGTCTTAGACCTAGAACTAATCCTTCCTCACTAGCTGACAGTGCCACAGATGCCCTGTGTCGGTTCCTTCTCCCAGTAGCTACCTCCTCACCAATCTGCACAGTGAGTACCTCTAGGAGATGAAAACCACCCTCTGAGCCACCTCATATTAGGGCTGATTCTGTCTCCTATGAAGTCTCAAACTGAGAGAACTCATCATTTAAACCTGTCAGATTCTACCCCTTTTTGGTACCATCTTGGTTCAGATCCCTTTTTCAGTCATGAATATTTAACAACACAAAGAGAAACTGAATAAATTTTCTGAGTACCCTGAAAAGTTTACTGACAAATTCCATATCCTAAAAGTGACTCTAGTTGTGACCTAGCAAGATGTCCATTTCATCATGGTTTTCTGTTGCATAGCAATACAAAGATAAAGGATTGTAAGGGCTGTGAGGCAGGCTGATGATGAAGCACACACAGAAACACCCACTGAGGACTGGCCGCCTGATACACTATTTTGGCCCCAAGAATGGCCCACATAAGACAGGAAGTAGAGAAGTCAAATGGAGGTTACACTTCTGGCCCATTTTATTGGAAAACACCAGGGCATGCCCATATCTGTAAATTTAGATAAGCTCAGGACTCCAACATCAGCTTGAAGAAGTGCTCTGTAAATATATTAATTCAAACCTAGAGTCTAATGAGATCCTACATAACCTGGGATAGAATTTTTATTAACCAGTCAGCTTTAGCTTTGAAGAAAAAACTTCAGAAACTCCAGTAGGGCTCACAAACTTGGAAAAGTCAGTTGATGAATGTGGCTTCCAAAGTCAAACAGCTGTGTCATGGTAGAGGGTAAACAGAAGTTGAGTGAAGGAAAATGCTAGGCTAACTTCATGCCAGACTTAATGGGTAAGGATCATGATAACGCTGAGGCACTAAGTCTAACAGCATTGCCCATTAGTAGCAAACCCTAGATTCCAGGAGACACTAATGGATACTCTGTCTTTTAACTCAAAGATGCCTTCTTTTCTATCCCTATGGACCCTAGCTCCCAAGACTTGATTGGCTTTGAATGAAGAGATCCTCAAACAGTTTTAATTGTCACGGCCTCCACCTGTTTGTTCAGGCTATAGCTCCAGACCATGATGACTTAACATTTAAAAGGGGGGGGACTATTACAGTGCATATTTGATCTTCTCATTTGTAGTCCAACCAGGGAGTTATCTGATCAAAACACTATTAAGTGTCAGTAGTTTAGAAGGTACCTCCAAACAAGGCCCAGATTTCTAAAGTACATGACTTACTTGGGTTATATTTTAAAACTAGGAAATAACTGTCCCCAAGGACAGCACACACAATTTTTGATTTAGCCCTCCAAGATCTAAACAGCAGCTGAGTTTTCTTGTGAATGACTAGTTTCTACTGTATATGGATGACCCATCTTGGATCAGCAGCCAAATCCTTATATGAGGCAACTCAAGGGTGAGAATTTGAAACGAATATCAGCCACTTCAGAGTATGTTCAAGTGCAGTAATCGTTCCCTGATGCAAGCCTTGCCATTAGGAATTCAAGACCTCACTAAGCCTTTCTGTCTCTTTGTGGCTGAAAAATAGAGAAGAGCCATTTAGGGCAGGAAAAGCAGCCAGTTGCCTACTGTTCCTAACAACTAGATGAGGAGACACAAGGCTCATTTAAATATCTGTGATCAATAGTTTCTATGCACTCTTAGTCCAGGAAGCTTCAAATATAATACTGGGACAGGAGTTCTCATTTCTAATCCTATAGCAGGGTAAGGCCTTGGTAGAACTGAAGGGACAATTTTGGATGAGTGGAGAAAGACTCACTACTTATCCAGTCATCCTTATTGAAAACACAGATGTCCCTTTTCAGTCTGGCACAGTTCTAAACTCAGCTTCTTTCCTCCCAACCAATAATAGGCAGAAAACAAAAGTCAGATCATTGTCCAGAATCATCTAAGACACCCAGCTCTGGAGAAACAGCCATTTTCAGTGACGGCTAGAACTTGATTCATTAACAGCATTTTCTTAAAGGATTGCATTAGGAGGGCAGGTTATACCATAATCAGACCAACTTTGGTCACTGAAACAAGAGAACTCCCTCCTGCAACCTCAACCCAAGAAGCAAAACTTACTGCCTTTATTAATGCTTTCCTGTTTGCCCTAGGCAAGAAGACCAATATGTATACTAATTCCAAATATTTCTTTGCGGTCTTAGCACAAGCATGCAGTCATCTGGAAAGGAAGAAGACTTTTGATTATCTCCCAGTAACCATAGAGCTTGACTCAGAGATTCTCAGCCTCTTCAAAAGAGTAAATTTCTTAAGCAAGGTAGCACTTGGCCATTGCAAGAAAATCAAGCATTCTTGGACCCTGTCTCTCAGCGTATAACAGGAGGTCTGTGCAACTTCAGTTATTCTTGCCTTCACAAGCAAAGTAGAAAATAAGCCCTTACAAGATTTGTCTCTGTCCTCCCACAGAGGGGAGGAAAGTACTGATACTGTCTCTTGCATCAGAGAGATAGTCCCCTGATCCTGGTGCATGGCAAGCAAAAATAAGTACACACCCAGTGATAAAGGAGAAAGTAGCTACCTTTAGTAAAAGGTATACTCAGGATAGGACTCTGCCAATACAAACTAAAAAGCTGGCATGAATAAAAAGAGTTGTCCAGAGAGAAAGAAGGAGAATATAAGCTTTGGGATTTTAAAAACTGTATATCCCACCCCAGAGGGCCCCATTGGATCTCAAGATAAGGTTCAGAAAAATGCCCGACAGAGTATTCAGTCATCTAAAAGTATCTTACCATACATGTCTCTTTTGGAATTCATTATGATTTAATTACACACAAAAGAGGAATTCTGTATGAGTAAACATTTGGCAAAGACTGAATAGGAAAAAGGTTATTAAACATAAGACTGCAAGATCTAACATGAAATCTAACATATGTGTTTTGAAACTTTAAAGATTTCCTGTATCTTTTTCGTTTTTATTTCTTTTTTTTTTTTTTTTTTTTAGGAAAATGGAAAGAGCCTTGGCTCTGTGGTATTGCCAAAATTCAGGCAAACAGACTAGGAGTGATCTTTCAGCCCTGATTGTGCTATCTGTGCTTTACCATTACTACAACACATAGGTTCTTTATAAGGCCTAGAGTTCATAATATTATAACCTAGGTCTGAAAGATATGTCTTGTCTATGGTCTTCATAATCCACAGACCCACCCAGTCATGTTGTCTGAATCAATACAGTGATGAGGATCTTTCTGTGAGGAAGGTTAGCAAATAGGCTTCTCCCAAATAGACCCAGTATAAGGGTTATTCTTTGTGTGCATAGATACATTTATAGTATGGATAGAGGCCTTCCATACCAGTCCAGAGCAGGGCGTAATGGAGGGAAAAGTCCTGCTTGAAGAAGTGGTCCCTGGATTTGAGTTGCTTAAATCTATCCAGAGTAATAACTGGTTGCCTTTTACATTCCAAATCATACAAAGAATCTCCAAAACTCAAAATTAATACCATCTCTAGCCAGGGATTTAGTTCAGTGACTCTGGACGCTTCCTTGCAAGCACAAGGTCCCTGGTTAACTCCCCAGTAACCACATACAACAATACCAGGCATGGTGACTAATGCCCACCAGCAATCAGTACTACATACTACAATGCCAGGTGTGGTGATTCACACCTATAATCCCAGCACTTGGGAGGCAGAGGCAGGAGGGTTGCTGAATTTGAGGTTTGCCTGGACCACATAGTGAGCTCAAGGTCAAGCTGAACTAAAAAGTGAGACCATGTCAAAAATAATAATAATAATACCATCTCTAGCAGTGGTGACGCTAGTTTTTAAGGAAGGTCTGAGCCAATCAAACCCTCAAGTGGAAATTAGCCAAGCAGTGTCAAGAAACTACCAAGATTGGCAAGATAACCTTCCAAACACCTTAATGTGTACAGTGGAGTGGCTGTTAAATCCAAACTTAATCTCCTTTCATTGAGATCCTTTATAGGAGGCTTACTTTGATATCTTACCTAGTTACCGACATAAAAACTTCTCAGTTCCTGTAACATATTACCCATCTGGGAATTTTCTAACAACCTCCTAGATATATGGAAATAAGATTCTTCCCAAAGGCTAATATTAATTGCCAGCTCTGTCTCCCCTGCTTACGAGATCCTAATCAAAGCCTGAAAGCAATGTGAGTCCTGGGAACAACTCACCCCCAAATGGAAAGTCTATTACACAATCTTCCTAAATATATCTCCTTCTACCAGTGGGGTATAGGAAATAAATAATTGGAATTGCCTCTCCCGGATGAAACCCAAGCTACAAAGCTAATAAAGAGATGGCAAACCTCATACACCTGTAAACAGTGGCCTCAAATTTCTTGTCAGAAAAGAAAACAGTAAACTACCTACAGAGACAGATATGTAAACCATCTCATGCCTTCTAAATTAAAGAAAAATGTAGTTACATCAAAGAAGGGGGTGACCCCATATGTCCCTTGGGCAGGTAGTTTTACTGCTCTCTCGGTTGCCATTACTCATGCTTGAAGAATTCGGCCCAATTTACAAAATGATCTCTTTGGCATTGTTCCTGTTTCTCTTGAAACCCCCTTGCAAAGTTCAAAAACTACCCCTAGAAAAGATAACAGCCAGTGATTACTTAAAACCTTACATTAAACACATTCTATTACCAACAGTTACGGAAGAAATAGAAAGAAAGCCTAGATCAGTGGTGGCACACCTGTGGCATGCATGCCCAGCCAGCTGTTTGCAAATCTTGAAAGTCCTGAAAAGATCACCTCCACTGATCTAGATGAAATTCCTAAGTCCTGCCGTCCTCCAAAGTCAAAGTGACTCCCTAGCAGTAGTGGAAATAAAAATTCATAAAAGAATAGATCTCCTAACCATTGGAGGAAAGGTTGTATTTGTTTTGTTTGGGTTGTTATTTTCAATTAATTATTTATTGGTACATTTTATAGACATGTAGTGAAATTTCTAAATCAAATAGAAATGTAACGGCGATTAGAAAAAAATTTATAGAAAGTTTATGATCACACTCAACATCGAGAATTTGTATGAGCATATGACACGACTTAAATCTCATTTTTCCCTTTCCTCTACCCATTTACAGCCCCTACATATGCTGTTTCCCTTTTTTACCATCACATTTTTTTCTTTCTACTTGTTGCATTTTTTAAATTTTAATCTCATTTGCCACATTATATATACACATCATGATCACACACAATACTGAGAATTTGTACCAGCATGACACAATTTAATTTTCATTTTTTCCCATTACCCACCCACCTCACAACACCCCACTCCTATATACATAAGCTTTATTTCCCTTTTTTATTACCATCATATTTTTCCTTCCCCTTGTTACTTACCGCTATATCCCATTTCACTTTGAATATTTTCTATTTTGCAATATCTACCATATATTCTAGAGCTCATTTTAGTTTCTCATACCAGAGAAAAGATATAATATTTACCGATCTGTGACCTATTTATTTCATTTATGAGTATGTCATGAAGGTACATCCATTTGAATATAAATGACTCAAACTATATCACTCTTTATGGCAGAGTAATACTCCATTTTATAGAAAAACCACATCTTTATCCAGTCTCCAGTTGATGGTCATTTGGGTTGTTTCCAAGATTTGGCTATCACAAATAGAGCTACTATGAACATGAGTACGCATATGCCATTGCAATAAGAATCTTAAGAGCCAGAGGGTTAGCTCAGTGGTTTCAGCGCCTGCCTCGCAAGCGCAAGGTCCTGAGTTCGATCCCCGGTAACCACATATAATGCTGGGCGTGGAGACACGCCCACCAACAATCAACACCGCATACCACAATGCCGGACGTGGTGGCTCACGCCTGTAATCCCAGCACTTGGGAGGCAGGGACAGGAGGATTGCTGAGTTCGCGGCGGCTTGCCTGGGCACCATACTGAGCTCAGGGCCAGCCTGAACTACAAAGCGAGACTCTGTCTCAAAAGCAAAAAAAAAAAAAAAAAAGAAGAATCTTTTTAATTGTTTCATGTATATGCCGAGCAGGGGAATAGCAGGGTCAAACAAGATCTCTAATCCACGTTTTTTGAGGAATCTTCGCACTGATCTCCATAGTGGTTATATCAGTCTACATTCCCACCAACAGTGGAGAAGCATTTTTTTTTCTCCCCACAGCCTCACCAGTGTTTGTTACTAGTTAGTTTCAAGATAGCAGCCATTTTTTGTGGCATGGGATGAAACTTCAGTGTTGTTTTCACCTGCATCTCTAGAGTGACTAGTGATACTGAACATTTCTTATATGTCACTGTGATAAAAATGGTATGGTACTGGCAAAGTAACAGACCTGAAGACCAATGGAATAGACTAGAAGATCCAGAATCAACTTCAGATACATTATGCCACCTCACCTTTGACAAAGGAGCCAAATATCCTAAATGGAGGAAAGATAACCTCTTTAATAAATGGTGCTTGAAAAACTGGGCTTTAACTTGCCAAGCATTAAAGCTAGATCTATCTCTTTCACCATATACTAAATTAAAATCAAAGTGGATTAGACAAAGTGGATTAAAACAGAAACACTAAACCTTCTGCAAAACAGGTTAGTCAGAACTCTTGGAGACAATGGATTAAGGAAAGACTTTATGAACAAAACCTCAAAGCATAAGAACTAGCAGAAGAAATCAACAAATGGGATCTCATCCTATTAAAAAGCTTTTGCACATCAAAAGAAACCTCAGGCAGGTAAAAAGACAACCAACAAATTGGGGGGGAAAATTTACTGGTGGTTTCTTAGACAAAGGGCTACTATCTGTAACATACAAAGAGCTTTAAAAACTCAGGCCCCCAAATTTAAAGACCCAATTCAAAAATAAACATCTGAAATGAACCAATACTTTTCAAAGGAAGAAGTTCAAGCAGCTATGGAAATTTTGAAGAAATGTTCAACATCATTAGTCACTCGAGATATGAAGAAATGTTGCATTTGTTTTAAAAGAAGAATGAAATTCCTAGTTCAATCAGTCTGAAACAGTGAAAGATTCAGCAGAAAAGCTAGTTAACCACAGAACTTAGCTCTGACAGGAACCATGTGAGTCATGGGCATCATGACCAAGAATCTGAAATTGGATCTCTTATTTATTTCCCTGCATTTTATATAGATTAATATTTCTTGTATTAGATTATTTTGTAGTTCATCTCTTAGTCCACATTGTTTCTTCTTATTTAATAGCTGTTAATTTACCACTGAAAGCCTGAGTCAAGGATGATAACCCACCTCCCTATGACTCCTCCAGGTATCCTCAGGGGAGTGGTATGTCTTCCATAGCCCCCTAGATTAGGCAGGGTGAGAGTTTCTTGGTCTTCACATAGGTATGGCCAGTGCCCCTGGTCAGCAGAATACCCTAGAAAAAGGATATTCTTCCTTCTGCACCTTTAAAGATTTTCAGTGACCAGGCCTGGAGGAGGTAGTTTAGATAGCACACCTCGGGGTCCTCTATTCACCTCAATGAGGGAAATACCTCCCAGCCAATCCTTCCTAAGACAAACAAAAATATACTTAACAAAGACCCAGGCAATTCTTAAAGTACAAGCCAGAGCAACTGTATGCCCATCGCTATGACAAAATACCCAATACCCAAAGTTAAAAAAGGAAAGGTTTTCTTTTCCTCACAATATATAGAGGCTTTGCTTCATACCTACCAGGTTCCAAGGCAGGTGGGCATGGCAGAGGGGAAACACAGCTCATGGCAGGCAGGGAGGCTGCATTGTACCCAATGTAGCAAAGAAGCAAGTGACAAGACATCACAGCATCCCTGTTTCTGTCCTTTCTACTGTATCCAGCCTGTGTACCCACTCACACCCACGGAGGACTTCCCCATTATCCTCCTAGAACTATGACAGTGGACTATTCCGATAATTCAATAATCACATGTCCATAATCAAGCAACACACACTCTAAATGTAGCCATTTCTGAAAAGCCCATAAACGACCGCAGGAGTCTTTGGGGGAACAGCTGAACACAAGCCAAAACAGACACAGTAGTATGACCTATGATGACCTTTCTTTACTAGGAATGCATAGACCCATACACGTATCAATTATAAGATATGCACGTAATTATGACAGAGCAAATTATAGGAAAAGTCATGTCCAATAGATACCATAGAGATTACTCAGCACACTGTCTTTTATTTTCTCAGTCATGTCCAGTGAGATCCACAGAGAGGTACTCTAGACAATATGCACATATTTTGAAATCTAAAACCCTAATTCATCTTCACCTCCCTCCTGGACTCTACATTTTCCCTACTCCATCCTGTTTAGTTCCTGCTGACATGCATCTGCTCCTTTGGAGCACACCTTCCCCCTTGAGTTTCAAGTAATGTAATCGCTGGTTTATTTTTTATTTTTTAATTTTACGGCAAAGTCTCCCTGCTCTGCCCAGGGGAGGCTCAAAATTATGATCTTTCTGCCTCATAATCAGAATGCTAGGATTGAAGGTGTGCACCATACCCACCTCACCTAATTTTAATATTATATAAAGAGTCCTCAAAGCATGGAGGCTGTAATAAGAGCAATTCAAACTAAGAATTTGCAAGACATATATTGACAAAAATATGGATCAGTTAAAAACATTAAAGCTCCAAAAAACACATACATAGTAGGATAAATATTACAGCAGTTTATTTTTAATAGCTGTGTGGATAATTACTAGATAATAACAAAATTCCATTCACATGACAAGCAATGACTTTTGAGACCATTAGTAAGACACATCCTTTTCAGAAGCTATTAGCCAAGATTTATTTGCATGGCCAGATTTTGCTAAACAAGAAATGGATATAATATATATATGAGGATCTGACCTTCTCTCTCTGTCCACCTTCATTCTTCCAGCAGATGAACCCAATACTTCATCCTGCTCTGAGAAGCAACAGTGGTGAGTGGAAAGTCCTTTACTTCAGGATGAACATTTCATTACAATGATATGTTTACAACTGGACAGCAACAAAATGATACATTTCACAACTATTTAATAGTTTGTTAATTATTAAATAATTAAATAATTGTTACTTCAATAGTATTAGATAAATATATCTATGATTTAAAAATGTGTTGATTACATCTCCTGAGAATATTATTTGAATAAACTTTTTTCGGCTAAGAAAGAAATACATAATTAACTATTTTTAAATCACTTTTATCCAATTTAATAATTAAATGAATTTTTTCATTATAAAAGTAGCAATATAATTAGTGGTCATGTCTAGGAGATTGTATTAGAATTCTATATTAAACTCTAGTACAATAATTATATTTCAACAATAATATTAGTTTTTATGTCTAGTAGTAAAAGGAATCACTGATTCTATTGAGAAGTAATTTTTACTAATCATTTTTGTCTATGCCTTAATAAATATTAGACTGTGAGAAATTATTTTATTCAAATTGATCCGAAAATTATGTGTGATTTGAGATAAAATATTTGATTAATGATCACCATAATTCATCCCATGAAATGTTCACAAATCATAAAAGAAAGAATTTGTAAGTCTTCCAAACAAAGTCTATCCTGCTCCAGTTTCTACATTTTATCTAGGTAATTTAAACATAATTTGTTTTAGCCACTATATATAAGAAACAATTTCCATAAGGATCTTTGTATCTTATGGCAAATAAGAACTAGTTCTACAGAATATTTAGAAACCACCTAATTATCTTCATGCAACAAGAAAGGAGTTACATACCATTTTAATGCATTTATTCGTCCCCTTCACTCCTATGGCTACAAGCCATCCAGGAACTCCAGGGCCCCTCACTTGTTTCCAGAGAACATCAGTGTTGGAGATATGCTAGTTAAAACACAAACTTAGGATGTCTGCCTGTATGACTAAACTTCGAAAGGCGGATCAAGATTTTAAACGGATGACAAGTTTCAAGCCTGCGAGCTACTCTTTAATACTGCTTTGGAGGCAAACAGGCGCTGGGGTTGAGCTCAGCGTTGCTGAGGCAGAGATAGGTCAGAGAACGGTGTGAGAGTTTCCAAGCACTGTAAGCAAGTGAGACGAATACTGCAATACTATTTAAGTATTTAACAGTTCAAGAGAATGGGAAGGAGTTCCTTCACAGAAAGGAAACAGATGCTTTTCAGAAACTGATAATGCCACTATTTAGACAGCCTTTTAGATTTCTTACGTATGAAAGTTTGCCAAATGTATATTTGCATGACTGATTTCTGTTTCATAGATTCCTGATGGGATGAAAGAAAGTGATCAGGATGAATATTAAATATTACATTTAGAGTTAGAAAACATTGGATTCAATACCTTTTTGTGCTGTAACTTGCTAAATATGTCCATAGACATAATATACACATTCCACACACACAGGCTGGTGTTTTTAAAGACATACTTTCTGGCATAATCCTGTTAAAAAATGTCTGTGTTGTTTTTGTTTTTGTTTTTGTTTTTGTTTTTGAGACAGGGTCTCCCTTTGTAGTTCAGGCTGGCCCTGAGCTCACTACGAAGTCCAGGCAAGCCTCGAACTCAGCAATCCTCCTGCCTCTACCTCCAGAGTGCTGGGATTACAGGCGTGAGCCACCACACCTGGCTGTGTTGTTTAAGAGTGACAGCTTTGACACCAAACTGTTTGGGCTTGTCAGTCAATTCTACTAAATGAAGGTTATGGTTTCTCAATTCTCTCACCATACTGTAACTGCCACTGAAAAACGGAACTTTAAGTGTTGCATTTCTTTTTCTTCTAGAGTCAAGTGGCCTGCAAACTTCCTCAGGCCTCGCCTTAAGGAGCTTCCTCTCCTCTCCTCCTAGGAACTCAGGGGGCTCAGTCCCCAATTTATCCCCTAAGAATGGAGGGATACTCTGGATTCAGGAAACAATGGTCCTACCCTGAAAATGTCTCTTGCTTTAAAGCCTCTGTCATAGTCGCCCTTCTTGTTGCTGACATAAAATACCAGACACCCAAAGGTAAAGGGAGAAAGGTGCACTTAGCTCACAGTTTATTGATGTTCCAGTTTATAATCGGCTGGCTCCAAGGAGGAGTGTAGTGGCAGACAGGCACTGAAGGGGAGAAATAGTTCATGGTGAACAGAGCATAGCAAAACATGCAAGGGGGGACCACAGCTTTATCTGTTCCTTATATCTTAACCAGACTATTTAGAGAGGATGACACTCAAGACTTTAATCCTAGTCACCTTGATTGTAGCATCACACCATAAATCAATTCCAGCATCACACACTCTAGATCCAGTCACGTCTGAAAAAGCCCTGGTTATAACCACATGAGGCTTCAGTGAGACATCTAGACACAAGCCATAATAGCCCCTAACATACCTCTACATGGTGAGATGGCCAATAGAGGCGAATGGGGCTCTCCATCTCCTCGGAGCTTGCTTTGAATAAGTTCTTTTGCCTTATAACCCAAGTACGTGTATGGCTTCCTGTCATTGGACCAACAGCAAATAGATGAGCACTTTATGAACTGAAGGAGCCTGTAACACTGGGATTGCCACTGGTAAACTATAGCACTGAGTGACAGAATCTACTTTGTGGCTTTTTGTGAGTTCTAAATATGTCCCTAGAAAGTGGTACAGTGCCTAGAACAAAGCGAAATCACTACATGTGTCATTATGATATCCAGGTAAAGTAGGGCATAGGGATATGGGTCTGAAAAGTTGCATGTAAATTACTTTCTTTATAAATTTAATCCATGCAAGATTGCCTTTAAAGAAAATGAGGAAGAAGACAAGATTAGTGTTTTCCATATGGTAATTCTGTTTTCCCAACATCATAATCTTTTCTACATTCAATGCTTTTAAATGTCT
>PVIC010026728.1:0-24288 GCA_004025085.1 Thryonomys swinderianus
AAAATCTAATGTTTCTCTTACACAAACTGTTTGCAGCTAGATGCTGTGTTGAGGGCGCTGTTAGAAGTGTTACCATTCCTGTCTCACTAGGAACTTCAGCTGGGCAGCTACAGTGGAAAAATGAAGCTGGCCTCTAAAGTGAGAAGTTTTTATAAATTATATTTTTATGTCCCAGGGAAGTTGAAGGATGCTTCTTTCAAGACTTCCTACCTTTCTTCCCTTCCCTCTCTATAAATCTCTATCTCTGTATCATATCATATCACATCACATCATGTATCATCTCTCTCTATCTCTGTTTCCTTCATCATGGTCCTCTTTTTAGTGATAATTCCTTAACAAATTCTGCTGTCAAACGTTTACAATCTTTTATCACTCATTTCTGCTGGGAAAACAGGAGAAGTGGTTAAGTGAGACAGTTGTGTGTCAGTGAGAGTCAGATTTAGAGTAAGCAACTTCTGGATGAAGTTTCAGGCTAGAGCTTCAACCTTTCTTCATAAGACTGAAGAAGAGAAAGAGGAATTTGCTTTAAAAAGTTTGCCTCAAATTAGCTCCATTTAAATGTCTGAATGTAACTACCTTTTTCAGAAATTCTTTCTTTTAAAATTGGTTTTATTGGTACATTTTATATACATGTTATGATCACAATCAACACTGAGGATTTGTACCAGTACATGACAAGACTTAATACTCATTTTTCCCATTCCTCTGCCCCCAACCTCCTGACCCCTATATACATAAGCTTTTTTTCTTTATGACAGATTTTCAAATTTAAAATAATTTTGAATTTAAATGGAGTGTTGATCTGATTCATGATAAAGTACTTTAAGGCTCTTAAGGAAGGTATTAATGAAAAGGTATAGTCATTGGATTTTCGAGCAGGTGGTAGATATAATCTGTTTACAGATAAGAAAACAGAAACCCAGAGGAGTCAGATAAATTGCTCATGATCTCCTACCTAGTTAATTAACCAGGAATTCCTAACTCCTACGTTAGGCTGTTCATATATTATCAGTGAAAGCATCCTTACTGAAATTCATTCCACTCAGTGCCTACTTGTCCTGGGTATTTTCTGAGGATTAAGACACACAGGTTGCATTGGTGAAGTTTTGTGAACTCTTTAAACCAACAGTGAAGGTACAAGGTGAAGCAAAAGGATGACAGACTGGGGGAGACATGGTCGAGGAGAATCCGAAGAGCAGAGGAGGGGAAGGGAGGAAGGAGAAGGCTTTCTGGGTGGGAAATGAAAGTGGGTCAGAAAGGCTGAAGTTCCGTGTTCATGGGGAAAAGTAGCAGAAGATAGAGTTGAAAATTAGGAGGGGGTGGATAGTAGAGTTGCAAGTCATGGTAAGGGGTCATACTTCATTCCATTCTTTGCAAAAGAGAACCCAGGAACAATTACCAAAACGGTTGCTTCTCGGAGGTTGCAGCTTTCATGTGGTCTGAAATTCATTCTGATCACACTGGACACTAGGGGGCACCACAGTAAAACTAACCATCCTCTCGTATCCTGAGAGACTACCTACATCTACCTCTTTTTCTGAAGGGTTAGGATGAAAAACATCTCAGGGATTCAAATGTCACTCATATAGAAAAGAATGAACAATATGGGGCGGCTATATTCTTCAGTACTTACACAATGATATTTTCTAGATGGAAATTTTGTGTACATATATATTTTGATCCAAGCACTCAGAAGAGGACAGAATGATTTGGATGGAGATTATGCTGGAAAATGTCATATAAGGATGGATATATGAAATGTGGTAGGTGAGCAGAAAGGCACTTAGTATAGACCTACGTCATGATCATCCTACTCTTCATCTATGACCTCAGCTTCTAGTTTGTTTACGTTGAGACAGGGTCTTGCTAAGTCATTAAGTTGCCTACACTGTCTCAAACTTGCCACCAGTTTCCCGGAATCCTGGGGTTCTAGGCATGAGCCCTAAGGCCAGGTTCCAATTCTGTTTCTTTTAATAGCAACTGCTTTGTGCCCTTCACTCTGAGAGCATCTGAAGCTCCCATCTCACTTCTGGGATTCTCCATTCAGAGAAAATGAACATTGATCCTGGGAGTCATGTGAGTTAGAGATGAGCCATGCACAGTGTGCTATTAAGACTGAACCGGTCCAAAGAAAACAGTGAAAAATCTGAACAGTGAAGTAGAAGGATTATCTCTCCACAGCCACAGATAAGACACATGGTAGAGTTTGATCGACACTAAATCCTTCAACATCCTGTGCCTGGTATATTTTGATATAATTACCACGACAGGCTCATCTTTTCAAATAAAGAAATGAAAACACTTCCACATGCAAAAGAACAAAACTCAAATTGTGAGGAATGGGGTATAACAAAGAGTGTCTTGGACCAGGAACAGAAGATTCTTGCTTCACTCAAGGCCTTTAGCTTCATACCCATGAGTAAATTCCCTAAACCTCAGTTGAATGCTTTCCCAAATTGGAAATTGACTGTCATGAGGATCAAATTTTAACTGTTATTATTGTTATTCGTAAACATACTTTCATAAGCATACCACCACTAATATATTCACTTTGCAGGACAGATGCAGAACACACACACATGGCCTCTGACCAAAATCTCAGAAAATATATCACAGTGAAGATCAACTTCATTTACTTCATTTTTTTACTGTATAAATTTGAGGATTAAAAAATGCACTTTGAAATGCAGTGCATGGTGGCTCACGCCTGTCATCCCAGCACTCAGGCAGCAGAGGCAGGAGGATTGCTGAGCTTGAGGCTTACCTGGGCTACATAATAAGCTCAGGGCCAGCCTAAACTATGAAGTGAGACCCTGTCTCAAAAAAAAAATCCACTTTGGGCCGGAGATTAGCTCAGTGGTTCCGGCGCCTGCCTCGCGAGCGCAAGGTCCTGAGTTCGATCCTGGTGACCACATAGAATGCTGGGCGTGGTGACTCATGCCCACCAGCAATCAGTACCACATACCACAATGCCGGACGTGGTGGCTCATGCCTGTAATCCCAGGACTCGGGAGGCAGAGACAGGAGGATTGCTGAGTTCTCGGCGGCTTGCCTGGGCTACATAGTGAGCTCAGGGCCAGCCTGAACTACAAAGTGAGACCCTGTCTCAAAAAAAAAAAAATCCACTTTGATATAGTGGATAATAGATTATTTCTGAATATAAATTTATAATTATGAGCTATAGCCATATTAGAGAATGGAAGGAAAAGGAAGGGGAGGATTTATGAAGTGTTACTAGAAGCAGTAACTGGTATCAAGCAGCTCAGGGATCTAAAGTTACAAATTGGAAGATATGATACAGGCTGGTTTCATTTCTCCTCAGTTTGATGCATTTCATCCAATTCTCCAAAGACTTGGCTGTGAATAGCATAGAAAATTATACTGACACAAGATACGTGGTGTGACTCACAGTAGTGGAAATGTTGCAGGCATATCTGGCACAGTTAGTTCTCAGTAGCCCTTTCATTCCGACAGGCACCTGAGGTGAGTTAGCATGTAAAAATCCATCAAGTTTTGATAGCAAGTACTCCTTAAGAGCACAGGCTGACTGATGGAAGAGAGAGACTCAAATTTAATTTATCCCATTCATAGTTAAGCAGAGCTTGTGGGTAGAAAGCCTTCACTCTCAAATACTGTAAAAGTGGAAAACTGAGGGCGCCCATGAGCTTCACTGATGTACATTCAAGGAGTTGCGGGGAGGCAGCCAGAGCATGAGCTTAGCAAGCCAGTGAAGTGGACAAAGACAAGACTCTAAGAGATACTTATTAGAAAAACTATAAAGAAACATCAAACAGCCACCCAAGGAAAATTTCCAATACCTTGCTGGATTATAAAATACATAGCAAACACTGTCTTTTACAGGTTGGTAATAGAAAATGTGCTTTGAATTACCTGTGTGTTGGGTGCTTCATGGTTTTAGAGCTGAACATCCCTTGAGGCATAAACCTGGCCCTGTGTGCGGCACAGTGAACCCTGGAAACTCAGAGCTGGTTCGGGGGAGACAAGCAGACGTAATGGGGAGGTTGAGTATCTGCAATGAGAGTCTCTCACTTCTACAGAGCCTTTTCCTGCTTCTGTTCTCACTGCGTAGCTGTATCCCTGCGGAAATAGGGCATCTGTGTGCTGTTTTATGCTGGGGAACTCTGGGGCATAGGGACTGGGCTAGGACTGCATAGAAAGGTCAGGGTTAGAAACTAAGACCTGGTCTAAATTCCACTTTAGTCCTGATTCTATATATCTGAGCTTTAAGAGTGTTGGCTGGCTGGATAAAAATTAATCTCTTTTCTAATATTAGTTGCTTCTGAAGAAAAAGAATTTATGCTCTGTTACAGAGAGGATTTAAATCTATTTACACAACTGTACACAACATGATGAATGCAGGTTTAACTATCACCCAGGACCTCAAAGGTATTTTTCATAAAACAAAGCCTTGCACTGTGACGCATGTATAGAAAAGTAAGAGAGCCTGTATTCATTTTCATGTTTTCTTTTTAAATAAAGAGCTTATTCTATATAATCTCCTAGGCCTTTCTAAATCTATCAGACTATACACAAATATCTAAACCACATAGCTGTTTTCTAGGATATTTGTTACAAATTATTATAAACTAGGTTGCTTAAAACAACAGAAATTTATGCTTTTATTCTACTGAAGACTAGAGATTCAAAATTAAGGGGTTGGCATAGTCCTTTTTTTTTTTAGCTTCTGGCAGCTCTCAGCAGTCCTTCATGGTCCTTGGCTTGTAGCCACAGCACCCCAAGCTCTGCCTTTTTGTGGGGTCTTCTTCCTTGTATGTATCTCACTGTGAAGTCTTAAGCACATCATTCAGGGTGGATTTAGTGCCCACCCTGGTCCTATTGGTGCCATGTTAAGTGATTACTTTTGTAGCATTCATTTCTAAATAAAGTCACATTCTGATTCTAGGTAGACATGAGTTTGTAGGAGACGCTACACAACCCACTGCAACTCATTGATTCCACAGCGTCTATGGGGTATCGGGCACCAGTCAGGCAGTAAGGACACAGGGGTGAATAAGACACACAGGCCCTTTGCCTGAGCAGCAGGAGGAAAAGAGGGCAGTTAAATAATAGCACAGCACGTTGGCAGTGCTGGATAGACAAGCAGGGTATGGTTATTGAGTAACAGATTTTGTAGAAAGCTACCCACTCTTTTCAGAATTTGGTCTCTCAGTTGGAACTGTGAATAAATATATTTTTCTCTTGCCTTAGGCATTTGGTTTCTCTCCCCGTAGTTGAGAGTCAAGTTTTAGCTTAAAATGTCATTGTCGCCCCTGTCTCCTTCCTCCTTGGTGATTTTACCGGTTGTCAGACTCTGGTCAGAGGGTGCACAGGTTGAGGATGACTTTTCCTCACACCAGTGAGCTTGGGGGCTTCGCTCACCCACAGCATGAGACGTAACCCTGACAGCTCAGGAAGCGTTCAGAGAGTCACCTGGTGCTTCCGTTATAGCAGAGGGGCCAATTGTGTTGGAAAGGTCTCCTCTGTTCAGTAAGTCTTTTTATCACACAAGCCCTTGAGATCTCTCTCTCTCTCTCTCCCTCTCTCCCTCTTTTGTGGTACCAGGGATCAAACTCAGGACCTTGGATTTGCAAAGCAGGCTGAGCACCACCGAGCTTATTTCCAGCCCTAAGATTTCTCTTTTGAATATTGTATTTGCCTAATTCTAGAAGTGGAAATATCCTCTGATGTTTTGTTTCAACCATTTTAACTAAAATTTGACATAGAAATGAGGGTTTTAGAAACTGAGCAAGAGAAAGACTTGCTCCAGATGTGCTGTGGAGTCCCGGCCTTACTGCCACTCTAAGGCCTGTCCTACCTATGCTGTCTTCGCAAAGCAACAACCTCTCTATTTTCCATAGCAAGTGAGATGGGGAGTAAGTGATTTCCGATGAAAAGATATTGACTGCAATAATTTCCTACTTCCTTTGTATTCAAAGATGGGATAAGACAAATGCAAGAACAGCAATGCGTGGTGCTGGCTGGAGTCAGTGTCAGGTACTGTGTGATTGTGAGGTCACCGGCACGGGTGCAGCTCGGCTAAAGGGACTAAGATCCACCACAGCCCAGTAACCATCGATTTCCGGAGCACCACTCTTTATAAGATATGGCTGGAGGGGCAGTAAGACTAGGGTATATATTACACAGCTATCCTTCCAGAGACATAGTCCTTAGAGACTAAACTGGTGCAAACACATGATGATGGACACTTAAGCATTAGGTGAGGAAAGGAGTCTCAGAAAAGTTTTGGTATGTTCCTTTATCAGCGGACTCTGAGAAACTCCTTAGTTAATGGGGAACAGGAAACCCAGTTTCAGGAAAATCTCCCTTGCACTCTGGGAGGTTGAATCAGGAGGATCACAAGTTTGAGCCTAGACTAGGCAATTCAGTGGCTTAGCAAGACTTGGTCTCAAAATAAATGAAAAGGCCTGGCTCTGTGTGTGTGTGTGTGTGTGTGTGTGTGTGTGTGTGTGTATCCCTGCTAAAGCCTTGGTTCAGCCCTCAGTACCACAAAAGGAAAAAAAAAAAAAGGCAAAGAATGGAAACTCTACCCTTTGAGGGTGTGTGTAGTGCATAGCATCGATGACATACCTTTGTAGCTTTTGCAGGTATATTCATGTCACACTGGCCGCCTTGTTGTTCGCCTGAATATCTGAGATTACTCTCAGCTACCATCAGTTGTAGAGTATCGAGGATAATGAAATCACAGTTCATGGTCTCTGAGCCAGAGAGGAGCAGGGTCTTTAAAGGCAGCCTTTAAAGGCAGCTTTCATAAGATGAACAGAAATGGCTGGAGTGGGGATTATTAGAAGGATCACACGGGCTGTGTTGCAGGGGCAAAGGCGGAAGAGAAGGTGTAGAGAAGAGGGGTCAGCGCGGCCCAGAGAAGAAGAATGGCCTGAAACGGCTTCCTCCAGGTTCACAACTCAGTGTCCCACAAGACTCTCAGAGCCGCACATCTTTCTATGACATGTGACTTAGGCCAAGTGTTTTCTAATCTGGAAGGTTCTTTGACCAAAGAACCTACTGTCCATTCTTGCTGTTTCTTTCCCTGGGGGGGGGTTCTGAATTTCCTTGGTTAGAAGTAAAGGTGTATTCGTTCATCGTGGGTCTGTTTCTGGGGACTGTACACCGCCTCCTCTAGGACAGTGTGGTGAGTCTAGGGCTGCGTGCTCTCTGTCATCACGAGCGCCAAGTAGAGCATCAGTCCAGCAGCCAAACACGCGCGTTCACTGCAGGGCTGGGCGTGCCGTTTGGGCACTCAGTCTCTAAAAGGTTTGCCAACCTGCTGTAGGATGAAAGTCTGTCCTCCCAGGCTGCTATCGGGGTGGGTTTGGAAAAGTCCATTTTCCCCTCCTCGAGACACACTGAGAGCTCATGATGTTGTGCTTTTATGATGTCTTGGGTCTCCTCTGATAGTCGGGAGCCCAGGGTGGGGAGGTAAGCGGTTCCAGCCCCGCGCGGGTGGCATGGTGAGCCAGCCTGTCCCCATCACAAGTCTGTCTTCTGTGGTCCTCTGCCGACTCACAGCTCGCCTGCAGTCCCCCGCGGGGCCTTGACACCGTGGCCTGGTACCAGGTGAGGAACCACAAGGCCCACAGGGTGGATGCAGAGCCCACGTGCTGGTTTCATATCTGATGAACACCGTTGGCTCCCGCCACAGACACCTCCGTACCAGACAGATGCCCAGTGAGCATGAGGCTGGCAGCCCCGCGCCACAGCCAGCTAGTCAGATTTAGAGGCCCACACTCTCTCAAGATGAGCTCTTGAAAGGGTTCTAGTTTCTCGGGAACAGGCTGCCGATAAATACCAGACATCAGATTCTTTCATCTATGCTCTTTAAAAAAAAAAAAAAAAGTTTAAAAATTTTCCTGTTAAGTTAAACAGTACATTTTAGACATACATGATGATCACATTCATCACTGGCAATTTGTACCTGTACATGGTATATCTTGTTCTTTTTTGCCTCATCTCCCTGCTGTCCTTTCCATCCCTGCACCCCTCCCTGTTCACAAATCTTTGTTTCCATTTTTCCTTCTTTTCTCATCTACGTTCGTAAACACCCCAGCACTCAAAGCAGTGAGAAGCTAGAGCAGGATCTCAGTTCGTCTCTTCTTGCAGGCTGCTGTTGTCACGTGACTCTAGATACACATGACATGCTCTTCACTCAGTTGGTCAAACTTACGAAGTGGGCACTTAGCTGTGTTTTGTTTTGTTTTAGTCTGCTTATGGCAGGACTGGATTTGGGTGGGGCGAGGGAGGGGAAGCCCGGGCTCTAAGTTTTCCCTGTATCTTCTTACGATGAATCATCGCCAATCTGCCGTGGGACAGCGTCTCTTCTCCACGGTTGTTTCTGAAGTAGATATAAGGTCACAGGGAATGGCCGATGAACTGCATCTTTGGAATAATCTCTCCGCACTTCATAATTACACAGGAAGAAACAAAAACCTTTTTGAGTGGGACGATACAAATGGTGGAGGTTTGGAGAGTGACAGTCAGTTTTCTCACTTCTGAGGGCCTTAATCTCTTCATGTGTAAAATACAATGTTCGGCTAGAAGATAACTTTTGTGCTGTTTTATCCTGTGAGTCTGGAGTTTGGTCCGACCCTAATCCACAGGAGGGAATCACACGTTCCTACCCAGCTGCTCAGAGCCGGATGTCTCTATGACATCACAGTGGCAGGCACTTCAGAAACTGGGAAAATGTCTTTGATTTGCAGGATTCTTTCAGGGAATTCTGTAAAATCACTCCAAATAATCAAATGATGAAGGCTTGAAAGTCAGACAAATCAGTGAATTTGTGAATGAGGATGCTTCATGCCTTTTTTCTCTTTCTTTCAATAGACTTAGAGTTTAAAATCCTCAGGGAAGTGAGTGTTGGGAAGGACGACCACGACATTTTAGTGTCTTTAAAGTGGATAAGTTGGCAGGTGGAGCGTTTATGACACCTGCCCAACTACCGGCTTGGTATCAGAAACTGAACACTGGGCATGGAGCCCTGTGCTCTTTGTGCTAATTTAAGATCGGTTGTGACTAATAGGTGGCAGCTCATGTTGGTGCCAACCGGCTTGAGTGGGGGCGATGTTTCACTGGAGGGCTGTGGTGGCGGCCGTGCTGTAGTGCACTCTGGAGAAGTCTTTGTGAGAGCAGTGCCTCGAACACAGAGGACGACACATCTCTCTTCGCAACTGCTACGCAGAGGGGAGGCAGCCAAAGACTCCCACTGGAACCCACGTTTAGACTTCCTTCCCCCGTTCAGCATGCTGAACTGATGTTTGGCCCGAGGCCCGGCCACCAGCAAGGCTCAGAAGAGCCCTCCCCCCCTCCTGCATTGCTTCCTGGTTTCAGCGTGGTCAGGCCTCTGGAGATAAGACAAGGGGGGGATTCCTCATCGGGGTGGGGAGTCCCCAGCGTCACTTGCTCAACTGAGGCTAGAAGCTGCCAACAGAGTGGGAAGCAGGAATTCTACTGCCCAGGGCATGAAAGCCAATCTCTCCCCACACTTTTGGTCAGAACACTCTGCCAAAAATAACCTTGTGGGTAGAGTTCTTGGCAGGCACAATATGCTTTTTTCCCTTTCTTAGCAGGGAATACAATCATACAGTAACAGGAAAAAAAAATAGGTCAGAAAAAGTAAGCATCCCTTTCTACTCCTGATCTCAGGATCCCATTTCTTTTCCAGATCCAGGGAATGTGTGTGTGTGTGTGTGTGTGTGTGTGTGTGCACGCGTGTGCATGCTTTCAGATATATTCAACATCCTTAGAAGTGTCGATTTAAACAAACATGACAATATAGTTTAGATTGCATCCTTTGTTATTTTCACTGAAAAGATCTCTTGGCTCCATATTGAACTTCACTGTCTTTTAAACCTAATTACTGTGGACAATTTATCTTTCAAGATTCTTCTCTTTACTATTTGCTTGCTTTGCTTCTGAATAGGGAATTGGTTCAGGTTAGGGTTTTCAAGCTGTTGAAGAGAAGGGAATGAGCTGATGTGTTAAAAAATAAAAAAGAGCTATTGGCCCCTGAAGTTCAGATTTTTTTTTTTTTTTTTTTTTGTGGTACCGGGGATCGAACTCAGGCCCTGTGTGTCCAAGGTTGGTGCGGTACCATTGGAGCTAAATCCCTCACCCCTGAAGTTCGGATTTTATTGCCTGTGTCCCCAGGGCACTTTTTCCTGTGGGAAGTTTTCAGAGCTTGTGCTGGGTGTGTTCTGGGAGTCTGTGGTCAGGCAGAGTGACTGGTCTTAGCTTCTTCCAGGTGGGAATCCCTGTAAATAGGTTTCTTAACCCAGAGACTATTGAGTACACTGATAGCTAAGAAGGAATCTGGGGCTTTGTGGGCCAGAATGAGAAGAACCAGCAGAAATGAGGACTAATCTCAGATGCTTACATGAAAGAGTAGAATAATCTTCACTTATTTTAAAGGATGCTATAGAAACACCAAGAGTCAGTAGGAATTCTGGATTTAGTTCTCACAGAAAAAGCCAAATCTTTCCATTTACAGGCCACTGTATTTCTGCTTCATTGGTTACGACTTATGGATTTCATTTAGTTATTTTTTTTTTTAACAAAAAAATTCTTTTCTTCCCTTAGGTGCAGAATCCTCCAATTCAAAGTATCAGTATCCTACTTACTGGTAAGTATTGTCAAAAGTTTAGCTGATTCATATTTTTAAAAGAATCTTTTTTCTTTAGTGTCTTAGTTCCTCCAGAACATAAGATTGTCCACTTCCTTAGAGTGACATTATATCTAGAATTTTCAGAGGCTGAATATTGTTTTCATTAAAGACTAAAAAGATACCCATAAAGAAGAGGAGGGATGGGGACTGGGGATTTAGCTCAGTAGTTCCTGCATCTGCCTGGTAAGCACAAGGTTGAGAGTTTGATCCTTGGTATCACATATCACAATACAGGGCCTGGTGACTCAGGCCTATAATCTCAGCATCTGGGAGGCAGAAGAGGGAGGATTGCTGAGTTCAAAGCTTGCCTGGGCTACACAGTGAGCTCAGGGCCAGCCTAAACTACACAGTGAGACCTTGTCTCAAAACAAAAAAGAAGGGAGGGATTAGTCGCCAAAACGCATGCTTGTTTCTGTACTTTATATTTCTTACTTAATCTCTCAGGAGACTTTGGGTAGGAATTCTTATTTTTTTCAGCCAAGGAGACTGAGGGTTTTCTTTCTACAAGTCTACCTGGCCAAAAACACATAACCTGGTAGTTCTATTCTAGGACAAGATTGTACCTTGGAAGAACTGAGGGAGGTCTAGATAGGAGGAAAAAAAGATACTGTGATGACTGTGAGGGGATCCTTTGAGTCTGTGATTACCTCCAATCACCTATGGTTTCTACATGAATATTTAGTTATTTAGTTAAGTTCTCTGAGCCTAAAGTACCTTTTGCCTTCCATAAATGATGCTTATTTTCAGTTCAAAATACACCTCTGAGCCTGGTACAAAGCAAGAATTACTGGCTGGCAGCGTGGATCTGTTCTTTCCCATGACCAAGGGAAACACATAATCCAAAACAGATGTCCTGAGACAGTTGCCTGGCCATTCAATATGATATTGAGGCTAATATGGAAATAAAATAAATTAAGCCTTTTTGGTTTGCACTGGAAATGGCTCTGCACAAAGTTACCAAAGCTGATGCTGCCATTACTCTTTCTCCTCCTCCTCCTCCTCCTCCTCCTCCTTTTTTTTCTCCTGTCATACTAAATCTTCCAAAGTTATCTTCTAGGGAAAAATAGCAATAGAAGGTAGAAGAGAAAAGCAAGTCTGTGTCCTCAAACCCTTCCATCTCCATCTGATTGAGCTCACTTTGATTCTGCATCATTACGCTTATGGAACTATGAATACTATATTCTGTCAGTAAGTCGGATGCCCAGAGCATGTGAAAAACGCATTTCTTGTCAAGCAGAGAGATCCTTGACACAAGCTCATAAGGATGCATGGGATGCATTCAGGGGCACTGCTGCCACCCTTTGCCCTGGTCCACCCACTGAGCAGGAGAGTGAGCAGCAAAATTGCCCCTGGCTCCCAGTTGTGAAAACCCCGTTCTACCTTTCCCGCCATAGGTCTGATAGGAATTCTCAGATCCAACTCTCATTCCTACCTGAGAGTCTCCTGGCCCAGGTATTAGCTTTACCTCTTCTTCCATTCCACAGATAAAGCAGATTCCACACATAGGTTTCAAAATCCCTTTCTAGATCACTTTCTTTTCACCTGGTTCTAGATGTAGGGGAAGGCTCTTGTCTAGTGCTGAATTCAGGGCTAAATTTTTTGTTTCAAATTTTCACCCTATCCACTCTAGGATGTAAAGAAGAAAAATTGTCCCTCACCCCAAATGATGCCCAGATCATGAAGGTGGAAAACAACTCAGTCATTATCAACTGCGATGGGCTTTATCTCATCTCCGTGAAAGGCTACTTCCAGGAGGAGGTCAGCATTAGCCTTCATTACAGGATGCACCGGAATCCCATCTCCATCCCCCTGAGAAAGGACCTGCAGGCTGACTTCACCACAGTGGTCCCCTTGGCTTACAAAGACAAAGTCTACTTGAGTATGAATGCTCCGAATACCTCCTGTGAGGACTTCAGGATGAATGGTGGGGAACTGTACCTCATCCAGCAAAATCCTGGTGGATTTTGTATTTAACGAGGATCTGACAGCAACACTTCTAACCAGGGACCAGCATGAACTACAAACTGGAGGTGGACAGGACACAGAGTCTTCCTTGGGAGTGGAGGAGCCCCTCCGGCTCGGCCATATGGGATGTGACCAGAGCATATCCTGTCCCACCCCCCACTCAGGGATATTTAAAACATTATTTTAACTACCAGTTAATATTATTTATCCTGTTACCTTTAAATCACCTAACTCATCCCCCATGACTGCTGACTGTCTTGAGCCCACTAAGAACTTTAGTGAATGAAAAACTAAGGGCCTTTTTCATTTACCATGTTTCTATTGGCCAGGCAATTGTCAGAATAACCTGATGTCATTGGATAGACTCTTGACTACCGTTTACCAGAAAAATCATGCATGTGGCATTGCTCAAGTGAAGAGGAGCAAGGAACAGGGTTAATGAATCCATGAAAGGTGCTATCTGCCAACCCCAGAGAACCAAAGAGGCCTCCCCAAGGTTAAATTGGTTACTATTTGTATATTGCCTAGATACTTGTCTCCTTTGGTGGGAGTTGAAAAGGAAAATCATCTTGGGAAAATCAAGACTTGAGATAGCTATCTGAGACATATTGTGTATACAGGTATTTTTCTTTACAACTTTGCCTTTCCAGCTTCCAACATACATAATAGAAAGTTCTCTTCAAAGAATATCCTGGGTATGTGATACTGTGAAGAAAATCTAATCTATGACATGAAGAAAATAAAAAAGGTTTTTGTGTAGAGAGGATGAAAGATAATTCGTGAGGGTTAGCTTTAGCACATGGTACAGTAATGAACTGGATTCTCAGGGTAGAAATCAACTTGGGTTTTAATAGTCTGGAGAGGAAAAGCTATTCTTTGCACAGGGAGGCAAAGTGGCAGTGTTCAACCCTTCTATGCTGGGATTCATACTTAGCACTATGCTTTGTACACATAAACTACATCGCTGGCTATCAAAAACTTAAGCAATGGTATAACAAATGATTTTATGTCAAAGAGCACTAAGAAGCTGTTTTATCTTATGAAAACATGATCTTTGCCTAGAAATGCTATAAAGCCACGTGTACTCTTACATTGATCATTGAAATTAGCAGGACAATCATCCATTATCAAGGTTTGAAGGAAGTAGGGACCCTTTCATTTACTTTAAACATCCCTCCTTAACTCAATAGTGTATTGTGTATATAGCACTGGGGAAAATCTGAAGTTTTTATGACAAATTTCCAGATGATTTGTAAGTTCTTGGTGCTAAAACTTTTACAAATGTAAATGTTGGATATATTCTTTGAAATTTCCTGGCTGTCTTGATTGGTAGGTACAGCACATCATAAAATCTTTCTGGATGGTTCTTTGTCATCACAGGCATTGCCCTCTGTGATTATCTCTAGGACCTCCAGGAAGACAGAGAACTGTTTGTCCCTACACTAAATGGCCTCAGTTACATTTGAATTTTATTTTCTGATAGTTGTCTATTTCCTCATAACCATCTATCCCCAACTATATTCCCACCTCTCTTTTTCAACCTGTTGTGGAAAGAGGCTAATTAAATATGACCTGTAAAGAATGTATGCATAAGGGAAGAGGAATCGAGTTCCGACTGGTTGTCATGGTACTATAATTGTGATTGTAGCTAAACACTTAGGCCCTACTATGGATTGTGCACTGGGTTAAATGCTTTTCATGAATTCTGAAGATTTATGTATGTGTGTTTCTGTGTATAGTTTACTTTTTTTATTATTGCCTTTGTCTTAGAAAGTTGCTGTTACTTAATAAGCGATACCTATAAAAGTAAATGCTTATGATCATAGGTAGTATTTAAAAATATATATTTACTTTATTGTTGGTACTTGTGATGGAACCTAAGGCCTTCACACGGAGCTACAGCCTCAGCTCTGTAAAAACTTTTAAAGTTTAGAGATGAGGGTTTCCCTAAGTTGCTAAGTTGCTCAGGCTGGACTTGAACCTGTGTCCTCTTGCCTCAGCCTCCCGGAGTGCTGGGACAGGAAGCACAAATCACCATGGCTAGTTATATTTGCTTTTTAAAAGTCTGGTATTTGTATTTCTTCTGGGGTGCAGCGTACAGGTCAGACTTAAGCTGTTGTCTTTAATGCCACAGCGCCTCCTCCCAGAAGACTGCTCTTCTGGCCTATTCCTGGCCTCCTCTTCTCATGTTACCTTCCTGCCACCATGCAGGGTTTTGCTGCTGAGCACCAGACTCGCTCCTCCACCCCCCCCTCAAATATATGTGATCTGTGTCTCAGGCCCTGGGAGTCATATCCTTCAATGGGATAATGAACCTGAAAGAGACTGTGGAAAGAAAAAGTGAGAAGTGAGGAGTTCTAGGTTTATCTCAGTCATTTACTAGCCAAGTGATATTGGACAAATAACTTTGTATTTCTGCACTCTGATTGGCTCTCTTGCTAAATGACAAGAGTGTTGAATGTCCTAATGGTTTAGAGTCTTACTCTCATAATGTTGCTCAAAAACGCACATAGTAAATGTTTTTAAGCAGGTTGTTATGTGTCAACAGGGATAACTTTCCTTTTTATTGCATACATTTTCTCTTTTATCCACATGGAAGAGGAACATCTTCCTTTATCCTCCTTGGCAATACTTTAGGACAGTTAACAATTATTATTTAGTGACTTTCTATTTAGAGAATGTTTAAAGGATTCCAATCGTGATACAGATCATAATGTTTTTAAGCATAGAGGGCAAGTTCCCTATTTTAAGCCATATATCTATATTTAGTGCTTTGCTGGTTCTCAGGAAATATAAATATTGACATTAATATTACTACTAAAAATGATATGTACATGGAAACAAATAAAATATTTCAGAATTCACCACTTAGAGTGTTAGAGTTACTGTTTGCTTTTCTGTATTCTCATTAGCTAATTTTCTGATGAGTAGAATATAGGAGAAGTTTTAGGTTTCTTGTTTTACTTTCTTGTTGAGAAAAAATATTGAATATGCAAAGTTAAGGAGGTAACTTTTATTTACTTCACATTTTGTAGAAATTTTGTAGAGACTTTAGTCTATAATTAACTCTAAGACAAAGAGACATCACAGGGGAGAAACAATTCATGGCAAGCAGGCAGGAGACAGCAAAGCTGTAAGCTGCAGCAGCAAGTAATAAGCAGCAATGACAGCTGCTCTCTTTCTACCCCTTCTATTCTGTATAGGTGAGACAGAATATTATGGTGGGTTGCACTCACACCCAGGCTCAAGTGTGCTTAAACTACCTAGAACTATGCCAAACTAATCAGTGGACTAATTTAATAATCATGCACCCTTGATTTCAGCATCATACACTTGATCTCAGCATCATACACTTAATCCCAGCATCATACACTCTAGATCCACCTTCAAAACCTCCACCTATGACTTCATGAGGCTTAGGGGGGACATCTAGACACAAGCCATCACACTCCGCCCTTTGGCCCTTCAAAGACTCATGCCCATCCCTTTATGCAAAAGGCATTCATTTCACCTCCAAGAATCACCAAAGTCCTAAAAGTTTCAGTATTGCAGAAAAGTTCAAATCTAAAGTTTCTAAGATTTAAGGCAAACTCCTAGTTGTAAGCCCTTTGTACAAATGAAAAGAAAGTTAAACGCTTCCAACATACCATGACACAAGACACACATTCCCATTTCAAATAGGGGGATAGAAGTAATGAGACCAAAGCAAGTCCAAAATTCAGCAGAGCAAACACTAAGTCCTATACTTGCATGTCTATTACGCAGAGCAAGTTGTGAACTCAAAAGTGGTTGGGTGACTCTGTCCCTACAGTGATCATAGCTCCCACAGCTTCTCTCTTGGGCTGGCTCTACTCACTCAGTGCAGCTTTCCTCAAATGATCCATGTTCATTGCTTTTTCCAACCTTCTGGGGCTTCCACTGCACCTTCAACTTTACACTCACAGCCTCACAGACTAATCTTTCAGGTTTTTACCTGGCCTGGAATCCAAGATCCTCTTCTGAAATCTGAGCAGAAGACTTCTTGACTTCATAACTCTTGCATTCTGCATGCACCTAAAACCAGCACCATGTGTGTGATGCCAAGGTTTACAAGCAGCTGGAGGAGCAGTAGCCAGGATTCTTTCTCTCTCAACTAAAGGGGTTGAGGCCTTGGATTGCTGAGCACGCTGAACACAATCCTCTGCTGCTATTCTGAAACATGGTACTTTGGATCATGGTACTCTCTTCTCAAAGCAAATTCTTTCGCCTTTGCAGCCTTGGGGGTTTTTCAAAGTCTGGTGCCCTGCTGTTTCTTGTGGCTCTAGGCCATCTTTTTCCCTGTCCTTTCCCTTCTCAGCAACCAAGTTCTTCTCTCTTCTACCTTTGCAGTCCACAGCTCTACCGAACCTTCCTGTCTGACCAAACTCACAATCATTCTGCTGAGCTCTATGCTCTTGATTCTCAACATAGATGTGGTGAAAGCCCCAACAATAGCCACACCACTGCCTCTAACCCAGATTGTCGTGAAATTTTTGCAACATCAAATTAATTGACACCATTAATTTCAGTCTCAGGCAAAATCTCTGAGCAGAATGCAGACAAATTTGCTGCCCAGGCATAACACACATGTTCTGGAGTCCAACAGCCAATGCAGTGCATCTTTCTAGCAGACACCTCCTGAGCCAGATCCTTACAAAGAGCACTTCTATCACTGTCTGGACTTTCAAGCTCTGACCAGAATCCCCCATCAAGTACAACTTAAAGCATTCAAGGGCTGCTTCTTTAGCGGTCATCTCCCAGCCTTTCCTAACCCTTCCCCTTCGCCAAGCCAGTCCAAAGGCTCTTGAACCACACGGCCAGTTACAAGAGTCACAGCAACAACCCCACTCCTCTGGTACCAAACTCTTAGTTACTTTTCTCATTTCTGAGACAAATACATAACACCCAAAGTTTCATGAGGAGAGATTTATTTCAGCGTTTGGAAGGGTTTCAGTATGGTTTTACTTGTTTCTGATTTTGACCATCACAGGTGTGTCCAGAGGATGATAGAATTGGCAAGGTTTATCTTGCTTTGCAAAGATCTTCACTAGAAATTCTCAGAACACCTCTTTGCAGTTTAAGAGATGGATACAAATAGGATTCCTCCTAGCATTTTTTGGGGGGTCCCTTGGGGCCTCTTGCCTTATTTCTAATGCTGCGATGATGTCGCTGAGTGTTACCTCCCCTGGGCTTACTGATAATTACATCTTCTGTCTGGAGTAGTGCTCAGACCTGTCAATGGGCTGTGTGGCAGTCTGGCCACAGGTATTCCAGTGCTACCCCTGAGGTTGTGGGTGACTCTCTCCTCCTGGACTGCTTTCTGGCTTCTCTGATCTCACCTTTTTGGTCTCCTCTTTCCCTTCCTGTTCTTTGATTTCAGTGTCCTTCTTTCTCTGCCTCCCCTTCAGTGCTAGTGTCCTTTAGAGCTCTGTTGTCACCCCTTTCTCTGCCTGAGGCTGTGGTTGTCTTTGTGTTTTATTGGTTAAGTTGAATTTAGTTGTCAGCATTGAAATCAATAAATTTCTGGCTTTTTGAGAAATCAAAAAACAAAACAAGAAAAGAAGTAACTTCCTTCTTCAAGGATATTCTGGGTTTTTTTTGTTTGTGATTTTTTTTCCAGTCCTGTAGGATTGAATCCAAGACCTTCCAACTCAGCTAATTTCCCACCCTTTTCAAGTTTTTATTTTAGTACAGAGTCTCATTAAATGCCTAAGCTGGACTAGAATTTGCAGTCCTGCTGCCTCAGCCTCCCAGACTGCTAGGATTGCAAGTGGGCAGCCCCTAAGTCCCTGGCCTTGAAGCATGTGAGTTGTGACCTCTGCTACACTCTTGCCAGTGTTGATTATAATGCCTTCAGATCACTGACCATATACCAACAATATGTGTAAAATCATCTTCAGTTCAGATAGCTTCCATTCCAAGATCACATTTTTTGTCATCATTGGTCTCATTAGTAGTATAATACCATTCATTGAGCACTCAACCTGTACCACCCACATCACATTAGCCACTTTAATTATATTCTCACAAGGACTCTTTTAGGATTCCTACTTTATATATAATAACTTGGCACACTACAAGGTAAACTTGTCCAAGGCTCGCAGCTACTACATACAATAGTGTAGCTCAGATTCAAGACCGACAATAGCTGACATGGAAGACCACACACTCCTCAACTACTGCTGTTGTGCCTCTATACAGCTTCACATGCGCAAAATGGGGAGCTCTACTCAATATACTCACAGTGGATTATTCTGGTTTGCTACCGACTCCTCCTCCTGGTTCCTGATATGGGCATAATCATTCCTGAATTCAGAAGCCCCAGTATCTGCCTACTTTCCTCCTTCACCCTGTCTCTGCCCAGAAGCCTGTGAACCACGGCTTCACTGACTTTCCTGACTACTGCAGTCAGCCTCCTCCAGGCCGACTCGCCTTGGTGAGAGCTGGTCTGATGAAGCTGGTGATACACAGTAGTTTAACGAGTGAATGAAATGAACAAACAAAATGAGTCAGAGTGTTGTGGTGGGGAGATCGCAGTGTTGGGAGCCTAGTTTTAAACCTGGGGTTTGCAAATGACTAGCTAGGTAACCTGGAAATTAAAAAAAAAATCATTCAGGAGAGCTAAGGAAAAGAAAGACAGTATAAGAGCCAACTTTGGGGAAAAGATGTATGCAGTGCTTCTTAAGTTGGATTAATGTTTAATAAAGGCTGTACTGTCTGGTTTTCAGTAGCAATTTAAAATATCAAAAACAATGTTATGACCATTAAAAATAATCATTGATTTGAACCACTTTGTACAAGTATTACTTAATACTTAAATACATCTTGTTCTCTTTCTTTTCTTTTTTTTTTTTGCAGTACTGGGGATTGAACTCAGGCCCTTGTGGGTCCAAGGTTGGCGTGGTTCCACTTGAGCTAAATCCCCAGCCCCATCTTGTTCTTAAAATTAAATTTTGGGCAAGTCTTTGGACTCTCCCTCTTACAATAGCCTCCCTTAGCCTCCCTTACAGACTGGTTTGCAGGAGCCTTCTCAGAAGCACTCCCAGTAACTAGCTGTCCTAGCCACTTATTCACTCCATGGGACCAAAGCGTGACAGGAGGTTGTTGACATGCAAATATAGGTGTCACTTAGGACAGCTGGTGCTTGAAAGTCACTGATGCTTCATCACCGCCCAGGGTCTGCCCAAAGCTGGTTACATAGTCAATTCTGATTTTTTTTTTTTTTTTGGCTTTTGAGACAGGGTCCCGCTTTGTAGTTCAGGCTGGCCCTGAGCTCACTATGGTGCTCAGGCAAGCCACCACAAACTCAGCAATCCTCCTGTCTCTGCCTCCCAAGTGCTGGGATTACAGGCGTGAGCCACCACGTCTGGCATTGTGGTATGAAGTGTTGATTGTTGGTGGGCGTGTCTCCACGCCCAGCATGGTACGTGGTTACTGGGGATTGAACTCAGGTCCTTGCGCTTGCGAGGCAGGCGCCAGAACTACCGAGCTAACCCTCCGGCCCGTCAATTCTGATTTTGAAGGTGATGATTTAAGGCCCTCAGTTTGTATTATATTTAGGAATAGACTTGAAATTCCCTCAGGAAGAGGAAGTTAAGCACTCTGGAAAGTTCTGTAATACGGCATAGCCCTTGCAAAATCTGGAGCTGTTGCCCAGGGCATGTTAAACACGGGCCTCATACAATGTTTTGATTCAGGAAGTGGGTTGACTGTTCACTTCCTTGTGGGTGGTCTATACCAGGACAGAGGGGTGTTATGAGCCTAAACACAGACTCTTAGCATGTAGGTTTTCTTGGAGTTCTGCCAAGGCTGTGACTCGCTGGCAGGGACCAACGTAATAAGGATGGATAGTGGGTAAAAGAAGTTTAAAACACCTTATAGGACTACAAAACCCATTTTGGAAATGTAGTCTAATAAATATAACTATTTTTTTTCCTTGTATTGATATAACTATATTTATGTAGTATGTGTTAGTCAGTGTTTTTCTTTTCCCATTTGTCTGCCATCTAATATAACATGAACTCATCAAAAGTTCAAATCCACCCAGGTGTTGGGGGTTACTGTGACTCAGCTAAAAGAAGAATGAACAACATTTAAGGATGGAAAAAGATTTGTTGCTCACTTGGAAGCAGGACCAACAAGGCGCTGGTTGCTTAAAAGATGTCGGCTCTAGTGGATGGGAGCATCCTTTTCCTGCGGTCTCTACTTGGAAGTTAGTGTGGATGCCAGCTTACCAAGGGGTGAAAGGTGGTGACTTGGTACTAGTACAAGTTAGCTGAACTAGAAGTACAGTTTCTGGGATTCTTTTCCCCATGTAGTCTCAGGCGGGCACATAAAATGTGGACGGTGTAGGTGGAAGGGCAGCCTGTGCCCACTGCTGCCGACCCGCTGGCTCCTCGTGTTGCTGTGGGCAGTAACCAAACAGAAGGAACTCCTCCAGCTCTCCCAGACTGTCATTCTCCACATCCTGCAGGTCCTGTTCTGGGGGCGTGTGGGTTTCTGGCAAAGGGCTCTAATTCTTCTCACAAATCACCAGTGTCCCTAAAGTTGGCACAGACAGAGAGGGGTTCCAGCTTGTCTACATGGGATCCAGTGTTCAAGAGAAAGTGATGCTAGAAAATAAGCAAAGACTTAACATACATGATGATGAGTCCTTTAAGAAGACACCCAAGAGAAAAAAATAGAGGAAATGCTAAACACCATAATTTAAAAACTTCTGAAATAAAAAGATTTGAAACCACATGTTGAAAAGGCTTGTTGCAACCCTCAGAATAATGGCCCCAAACTGTTCCCAACTGTGTAGGTCAATACGCTTAGCTTTGTTTGCTCACCTCTGACCATACTGAACGAGACACTTTATTTTGGTAATAAGACAAAAAGACTTTATTCAAAGCTAACTGTGAGCACGTAGAGGGGCCCATATGCATGTGTATAACTGTGTTTGGATAAAGAAGATATGTTTGGTTTCATATATATATAAATACCAAATAGTTTCTCTGGTGTGAGAAACTGAAGGCATAAACAAAGGCCAAATGTATAACAGATTTTGTGAAATAGGAAGAAAATGTTTGAAAGGGAAGGGAGAGTAGGAAGAAGGGGGTTGGGAGGAAGGAAAGTAGGGAAAGGAAATAATGAGAAAAGAAGAAAAAAAACAGAAATAAAGCTTTTGTAAACAGGGAGGAGTGGTGGGAGCTGGAGGGGGGAAGAGGAATGGGAAAGGTAAAATCCAGGATGTATCATGTGGAGGTGAAGAGTCTCAATGGAGAATGTGGCCATACCATATACCTGTAATGTATCAATAAGTTTAATGACTAAAAAGAAAAGAAATCTGACTTCAAAGTTCCCTTTTGCCACACTGATTACAGGACCAATAAGGAGGCCTTACAGTGAAATTATGTGAACTTTAAATAAAGGAAAATAATAGGCAAAAATATTATCATTGGACTCTTGAGACTAATGCTCTTTATTAGTTTCTTATTTGTGATGTAACAAATTACCACAGTAATTTAAGCTTTTAGTTTGGAAGGCCAGAAGGCTAGAAGCAAGTGTTACTGGGCTCAAAGCAAGATGCCCACAGGGCTGGTTCTTTCTGAAAGCTCTCAGGAGATTTGTTTCCTTGCTTTTTCCAGCCTCGAGAGGCGGTTCTCACTTGTTAAAGCCCCACACTCATACCTCTCTCCTTGCTTCAACCATCACATGGCTTCCCTCTTTTCCATAGTAATGGGGAAGTGGCTAGAATTAGGATCTCCCAGAAGAATGTCTGCATCTGAGGAGCCTTGACTTTATCCCATTTGCAGGATCTCTTTTTACCATATAAGGTGATCAGAGATTCAAGTCATAGATCCGGGGGCCATTATTCAGCCTACCACAAACACACTAAGCCTCAGGAAGTGGGAATACAATTTAAAATACTCCAAATATGAGCCAAAATTTTATACTTATCTGAACTGATTTTTCAAATATAACAGGCATAGACAAACTGACTTCAACTTTTAAAAACTCAGGAAATCATGCTCGCTTCGGCAGCACATATTAAAATTGGAACGATACAGAGAAGATTAGCATGGCCCCTGCGCAAGGATGACATGCAAATTCGTGAAGCGTTCCATATTTTTAGTAAAACATATAATAAACAAATAAGGAAAAGAAAAAAAAAACTCAGGAAATCATGTTCCCATGAGTCCTTTTGGAAGAATCTACTAAAAAAGGACCCTCAACAACTAAAACACCCAGGAAAACACCCCTGAAACTCAACCATAAATAACTTAGTTTTACTAAAATAAGGTTTAATATTGATGATAACATATAATATCTATAGGTCCTTTGACAATGGATCTATAGTTTAACTCCAAAAAATGACTAAAGGAGAATAGGGAGAATATATTTAAAAATTATTAAAAAAATCTTACTAATTGTAAGATTGTAGCAGTGGTTATATCAGCATTGCTATTCTGAAACTGTGATGTACAAATTATAGAGTAAAATAAATATCTAATCATCATCTGAGGTTTGGCTCAAACTAGACTCTTTCAGGAGGCCTTCTTTAGTTCTATGAGGAAGAAAGTGCTCTCTTTGAATTCTTCTTAAACAATATATAATTATTTTATGATACTACTTCCTATTTTGTGTAATGATTACATGATGCAAATGTTTCCTCAAGCACTGAGACACTGAGGTTTTCTACACAGCACAGTCCTAAGCACATAAAATCAGTCAATAAATAAATGCTTGTGAATAAATAAATGATATGCCTTGAAGAAACTTAGCATACAGAAAGAATGTTGAAATTGCTAATAAAATCCTCACACAAGTGTTGGGTTTATTTCTTGAAGTACGCAATATCTGAAGGGTAGAATAATTTCATTCATGCTCTCTCCTCATTAAATAGTAATATGTTCCCTGTGTAAATGTAGCTCCTGCCCCTGGTGGGGACTTTTTTGGGAGGCCTATATTAGTACGGAAACAGCTTCCCAAGGGCCCATATCTCTATTGTTTTCTGAAGGCTGTTAGTGCTTATGTATGTAATTCATCAGCAAGTCCTATAAATCGTAATTATCCACCCACAAAGAAATAAATTATATCATTATTAGTTACATGCCCCAGCTTCCTTTTACACAGAGCAAGTAACCTTCTACAGGACACAGGGAAGCCAGAGGATTCGATCTGCATCTGTAACAAACCATGTGCTCCTAATCAGAGGATATCTGAGAGGGGTGGCCGTTTCCAGATTCTTTTCCTTCTCAGGGGCCCTTTCATCTTGGCTTTCCCTTCACTTGTGTTATTTCCTTTCCTAATGCTCCCAAGGGCCAGCTCAGCCTCAACAGCCTTTATCTACACAAACAACAGACTCACTGAAAGAGAAATTGGGGAGGCAATCCCTTTCACAGTAGCACCCAGAAAAATGAAATATCTGGGAATCAACCTAACAAAGGAAGTGAAAGACCTCTACTCTGAAAACTATAGGACTCTGAAAACTGAGATAGAAAAGGAAACCAGAAAGTGGAAAGATATCCCTTGTTCCTGGGTCGGGAGAACCAACATCGTCAAAATGGCTATACTCCCACAACTACTATATAGATTCAATGCAATTCCAATTGAAATTCCAA